>SJYG01000174.1:2064556-2079920 GCA_006410535.1 Litocranius walleri | reverse complement strand
CATTACTTTCCTAGCCTGTGAGATGAGTGCAATTGTGTGGTAGTTTGAGCATTCTTTGGCATTGCCTTTCTTTGGGATTGGAATGAACACTGAGCTTGTCCAGTCCTGTGGCCACTGCTGAGTTTTCCAAATTTGCTGGCATATTGAGTGCAGCACTTTCACAGCATCATCTTTCAGGATTTGAAACAGCTCCACTGGAATTCCATCATCTCCACTAGCTTTGCTTGTAGTGATGCTTTCTAAGGCCCACTTGACTTCACATTCCAGGATGTCTGGCTCTAGATGAGTGATTACATCATCATGATTATCTAGGTCTTGAAGATTTTTTTTGTACAGTTCTTCCAAGTATTCTTGCCACCTCTTCTTAATATCTTCTTCTTCTGTTAGGTCCAGACCATTTCTATTCTTTATCGAGCCCATCTTTGCATGAAATGTTCCCTTGATATCTCTAATTTTCTTTAAGAGATCTCTAGTCTTTCCCATTCTGTTCTTTTCCTCTGTTTCTTTGCATTGAAAAGGCAAAATGATAGGATACTGAAAGAGGAATCCCCAGGTCAGTAGGTGCCCAATATGCTACTGGAGATCAGTGGAGAAATAACTCCAAAAAGAATGAAGGGATGGAGCCAAAGCAAAAACAATACCCAGGTGTGCATGTGACTGGTGATAGAAGCAAGATCCGATGCTGTAAAAAGCAATATTGCATAGGAACCTGGAATGTCATGTCCATGAATCAAGGCAAATTGGAAGTGGTCAAACAAGAGATGGCAAGGGTGAACATTGACATTCTAGGAATCAGTAAACTAAAATGGACTGGAAATGGTGAATTTAACTCAGATGACCATTCTATCTACTACTGTGGGCAGGAATCCCTCAGAAGAAATGGAGTAGGCATCATGGTCAACAAACGAGTCCAAAATGCAGTACTTGGATGCAATCTCAAAAACGACAGAATGATCTCTGTTCATTTCCAAGGCAAACTATTCAATATCACAGTTATCCAAGTCTATGCCCTAAACAGTAATGCTGAAGAAGCTGAAGTTAAACGGTTTTATGAAGATCTACAAGACCTTTTAAAACTAACACCCAAAAAAGATGTCGTTTTCATTATAGGGGACTGGAATGCTAAAGTAGGAAGTCAAGAAACACCTGGAGTAACAGGCAAATTTGGCCTTGGAATGTGGAATGAAGCAGAGCAAAGACTAATAGAGTTTAGCCAATAAAATGCACTGATCATAGCAAACACCCTCTTCCAAGAACACAAGAAAAGACTCTACACATGGATATCACCAAATGGTCAACACCGAAATCAGATTGATTATATTCTAGGCAGCCAAAGATGGAGAAGTTCTATACAGTCAACAAAAACAAGACCAGGAGCTGACTATGGCTCAGATCATGAACTCCTTATTGCCAAATTCAGACTGAAATAGAAGAAAGTTGGGAAAACCGCTAGACCATTCAGGTATGACCTAAATCAAATCCTTTATGGTTATACAGTGGAAGTGAGAAATAGATTTAAGGGCCTAGATCTGATAGATAGAGTGCCTGATGAACTATGGAATGAGGTTCATGACATTGTACGGGAGAGAGGGATCAAGACCATCCCCATGGAAAAGAAATGCAAAAAAGCTAAATGGCTGTCTCGGGAGGCCTTACAAAAAGCTGTGAAAAGAAGAGAGGTGAAAAGCAAAGGACAAAAGGAAAGATATGGGCATCCGAATGCAGAGTTCCAAAGAACAGCAAGAAGAGCTAAGAAAGCCTTCTTCAGCGATCAGTGCAAAGAAATAGAGGAAAAGAACAGAATGGGTAAGACTAGAGATCACACACACACACACACACATATATATATCCCTTCACTCTCTCCTCTCCTTGCCCTTGACCATCTTACCCCTCTATGTCATCACTTCAAATTATATTACAAAGCTACAGTCATCAAGAAAGTATTGTACTGGCACAAAACATAAATATAGACCAGTGAAGCAAGATAAAAAGCCCAGAGATAAACCCACGAATCTATGAACCCCTTATCTTTGACAAATGAAGCAAAAATGTGCATTGAGAAAAAACTCACTCTTCAATAAGTGGTGCTGGGAAAACTGGACAGCTACAGTAAAAGGATGAAATTAGAACACTTTCTAACACCATACACAAAAAGTAACTCAAACTGGATTAAGGACTTAAATGTAAGGCCAGAAATTATAAAGCTATTAGAAGAAAACAGGCAGTACACTCTGACATAAATTGCAGTAAGATTCTCTCTGACCCACCTGGTTTCATTCAGTCTCTAAGATCTTCCCTGGGTTCCAGTGAATAGGTTCAAACACTTGATAATCAGGAGAGGGGATGCAGAGACAAGGGAGGGGCAGCCAAGAAACAATAGTGCAGCCTTTGGGTAAGGTCCTGTTCCCCTTCAAGGAATACAGACAAGAAGTCTTTGAGCTGGTTTTCAAGTACTGAAACCCTCACCAGATGGGATAAGTTAACTCTTTGCTGCCCACAAGCATGAAGACCCCAGACCTGTTGGAACCAGAAAATTGATCATGCTGGCTTCTAATTATCTCACCACCAACCAATCAGAAGAATGTTCACAAACCATTACTATAAAACTTTTCCCTACTTCTTCCAGGGTAAGACTTGCAGTTTTCAGGGCATGAGTCCACTGTGGCCCCCTTTGCCTGGCAAAGTAGTAAAGCTATTCTTTTCTACTTCACTCAAAACTGTCTCTGAGATTTAACTTGGTGTTGGGCTACAGAGGCCAGATTTGGTTTCAGCAGAGGGCTGTTATTCTGCTTATCACTCAGTGCAAACAAACAAGAGGGACTCATAGTCCATCTCTGGGGAACATCTTTGTCGTCCAGTAGAGAATGAAATGAAACTGAGTCATGAAGCGGTTGTTATTTAGACAGAATAGGAATGGTAAACACATAGAAAACTAGACTGTAAAATTTACAGCAGTCTCTGGGGCAATGGAGTCTAGGCTGGACTTTTAGTGCCATGATTCACTACCTTGGATTCATTGACCTTGGATATGCTACTAACGTTCTCTGGCTCTATAATGGGAATAATAATAGCATTTAGGATAGATGTGCAGAACAACAACAACAGAAACATAGCACAAGTATTTATTACAGAGATTGGCACATAACAAGTCTCCTAAAAGCATTACTTACTGTGCTATTCTCAACATCATCTCTGGAGAATTCTAAGTATTTCAATGTGACTTGAACAGAGCAACAGTGATTCAAGACTTGAGAAGTGAGCTTAGAAGGCTCAGAATTCACTAAAAATAGATACCTTTTCACTGCCTTGTCTGAAATGTGACCTTTATCTTAGGGCCAGCATAAGCAGTTGCTTTCTGAAGAATTTCCAGTATTTACATGACATGAGATTGATTTTGGTTTAGAAAGATCCCTCTGGATCACATATGGAAAAGTGAATCAAGGTATATAGTGAAAGTTGGAAGATAGGAGACCAGTTAAAAAGATTTTTCAAAAACTCAGGATGACTGTCAATGGTCTAAATTATATGCAGCCTTGGAGATAAAAATAAATGCAAACATTAGATTTTATTTAGCTGCTAAGTCATGTCCTACTCTTGCTACTCCACAGACTGTAGCCTGCCAGGCTCCTCTGTACATGGGATTTCCCAAACAAGAATCCTGGAGTGAGTTGTCATTTCCTTTTCCAGGGTATCTTCCTGACCTAGGGATTGAAACTGTGTCTTCTGTATTGGCAGGCAGATTCTTTATCACTGAGACACCAAGGAAGCCCAACATTTGGTGTGCTGGAACCAATAAATCTTTGGAATTTGCATGAAGATGAAAGAGGACTTTCAGAAACTTCTGGTTTCACATGTTAGCAAATAGATTGAGCATTCCTTCAGATTAAACACATGTACATAGGTGGGTGAACAAGTTTTAAAGCCACAAATTTAAATACTAGAAATGCTTATATGGAGGTCTATATGAAACACTGAAGCATGTTTTTCCAGTGGACTCTCATGTGTGGCATGACCCAATCAATATAAGCATCTCTATCAGTAGGTAGAAAAATGACCCCCAAAGATGTCTATGCTCTATTCCATGAAACCTACCAGTATGTTGCCTTACTTGACAAAGGGAAATTTGCTGGTGGAATTGAGAATATGGACTATAAGTTGGGGAGATCATTTAAAATTATCCATATGAGCCAAAACTAATCACAGGGACCCTTAAGAGTGAAAGAAGGCTGAAGAGTAAATCAGAGATGGGACAGAGGCAGTCGGAGAGATTAGAAGAGTAAGAAGTACGTTCAGCTAAATTCTGCAGAATCCTGCATGAGCCTGCAGGCAGGTCTCCTCAGAGCCTCCTGGAGGGAATGAGGTGCTACCACACCCGGACTGTAGTTCCCTGGGACCTGTGACAGACTTCCAACCTACAAAGATGCAAGATAAGAGGTGTGTGTTTTACTCCATTAAGCTTGTGGTAATTCAATGTGGCAGCAGTGAAAACAAATTCAGCATCTTAGATGACAGTCTAGATCTGAGTCTTTTGCCTGGAGATGGTAATTAAAAACATGGGGTCTGTCATTGTCTGCAGTTAACTTCAAATCTGTATAATTTGAAAGAGTTAAGTGGAGATAGTTTAATATAAGTGTTTGTAAATTAACCTTAACCTACAAAGCCAGGCTGATTAACTAAAACTCGGATTATCATAATCAGGATGATACACACCAGGGATGTGGAATTAACATCTGAAGGCCTCTAAGGAGGCTTTCAATCCCCTAAGCACTTCAAATATTTTTATCTAGATCTTTAGCAGAGGCGTTATATTTAGCATGACAATAGTTCAGAATGCATTTCATGATTTCAATGAGTGATGTTTAAAATGCATCAGGGTAAAATTTGGTTATAAGTGCATAAATATGGTAGAGTTACTTCTTCCTCTTATATGATGGCTCCTATAATGTGATGGTGATGTGCTCACACCTCTGGAGTATTTACCTGGATCCTGAACTCAGTTTGGGTTCCCACTTAAAGATGATGTCTGTTGCCCTGTCAGCCTCAAAGTTTGGCTGATTCAGCGGCAGAAAATCATTGTTCTCACTTAGATTGAACCACTTACCCTAAAGGCGACTTGGGAAAGCTTACTTAGGACAGAGTACAGGGATTCCAAAAAGCTTAAAAGAGTAAGTTATGGATCTGAATATGGAAAAAAGAATGTGAGTGATATGCCTGGCAAATTTGGATTTCTACTTCTTTCACTGTAGCATACAACTTGGAAGAAAGATTGTGTGTGTGTGTGAGTGGGTGTGCATTCTTAATTCCTACAGAGCACTTCACTGGAAGTCACCCATATGAATGAAAAGAATGCAGTAGTTGTTGAAGAAGCAAAATGATTCAGGTCATTTTTCAGTGGGAGTGGGTGTAGTCCATTTAGGGTGTGAGAAAAAGTGGAGACTGAATTTGGAACTCTTGTATCATTTAAAGAGTGTGTCAATTCCAGGAGAACAAAGGGATTGGACAAAATCTAATTATTTCCTATACTATTGAGAAAATTGCATGAAGTAACATGTCAGTCATAAATAAGCAATTTATAGAGCAGAAATCATAGAAATGATTTTAATACATTAATTTAGTTTAAACACAGTGAAATAATTGTCATTGCCATTTTACAAATGGAGAAGCAGAAGATGGAAGGAGGGATAGTCAAACTGTTCTTAAGGTCACATATAAAGTAAGTTTCAGAGACATTTTTTAAACACAGATATGTAAGAAGTGACACCAGCAGTCCCTAAGCAGCAGAATTAAGGGCTCTTGATTTTGAACTTCATAAAGGGCTGGTTTAAATTGTGATTCAAAAGACACTTAGTTTCTTTCCTCTGCCTTGTGCTACAGAGAAATTAGTGCAAATGACCAGAACCTGTCAGGGAAAGACTGGCAGTAGCCATTTGATTTGAAGCAGTAGAAGATTCTGTTACTGTGAATGTCACATCTGTTTATGGTAGAATACATGGCAACAGAAAGAGGCTTCCTTGCTGAGAAAAACATCAGTTTCCATCTTCAGTTAATTCAGTTTATAGGGCAGAGGGCCACTCAACACAGTCCCTCACGTGAGTGTTGAAAGAGATAACAGGAGAATCTGAGAAGCAGAGATACACGATGGAGAGAGCCATAGACATGGGGTTTCCATTCTCCAAAACTAATATCTAATAGACAATTAAGTATTTGGGATCCAGCAAGAGGGATGTTAAGCTACTAGCAAGAAGCTTAACATAGATTTAAGTGCATTTTTGTGATTAAGGTTATAACTATGCTCGGTCTCTCTGGCCTCCTTGACATAGACACTGTTTCATTTAAAAGGTGTCATTAGAGAAAAGAAGAGGATGATGACAAGGCCTTGGAAAGAAATGATAAATAATTGCTTGGGTGTGAACATGCCTACTGAGAGGCTATCTTGGGAGCTTCTAAAGAATCAGATAATTTTGACAATATATAAAAATTCAACCTTTGAATAGTGTGCAAAATATCATAAATGCATTTTGGTATTGCATTATTCATACAAGAATAACGCTATTGTTTACTGTCATTTTATTTTAGCAAATAAAATATTGCTGTTGGCATTTTGAAATATTAGCTTTTTTTTTTCCCAGAAATATTTTAGCTCATTACTTTTTAAACTTGATTACTCAAGATGCATTGACTCACAATGATTACTTAGCAGGATAGGAAGAAGATATGCTGGCATAAGGCATAGCTTTGCCCTTACTAAATATACTAATCAACAGTGAGTTGATATCTATACACACAGTGCTAGAATCCAAAGTAGAAAGTCATATTCGTTTACTACAGTATTTATTCAGTACTTTATATGTGCCAGAGTCTATTGGGGATATGGCAAAGATAAAAACTGGTTTAATGCTGAAAAAAAAAATTTAACCTTGACTATAAAGTTTACATTTTAGTTGTTGAAAATATATAACAAAAATGAAGACAGAATGCATAGAATTTTGTCAAGATATCAGTTTTTCCAAACTTGATTTATTAATTTAATGCAATACTAGTCAAATCATAGAAATCAACCAGTAATGCTGAAGAAGCTGAAGTTGAATAGTTTTATGAAGACCTACAAGACCTTTTAGAACTAACACCCAAAAAAGATGCCCTTTTCATTATAGGGGACTGGAATGCAAAAGTAGGAAGTCAAGAAACACCTGGAGTAACAGGCAAATTTGGCCTTGGAATGTGGAATGAAGCAGGGCAAAGACTAGTAGAGTTTTGCCAAGAAAATGCACTGATCATAAAAAACACCCTCTTCCAACAACACAAGAGAAGACTCTACATATGGAAATCACCAGATGGTCAACATAGAAACCAGACTGATTATATTCTTTGCAGCCAACGATGGAGAAACTCTATACAGTCAACAAAAACAAGACCAGGAGCTGACTGTAGCTCAGATCATGAACTCCTTATTACCAAATTCAGACTTAAACTGAAGAAAGTAGGGAAAACCACTAGACCATTCAGGTATGACCTAAATCAAATCTCTTATGATTATACAATGGAAGTGAGAAATAGATTTAAGGGACTAGATCTGATAGATAGAGTGCCTGATGAACTATGGAATGAGGTTCATGACATTGTACAGGAGACAGGGATCAAGACCATCCCCATGGAAAAGAAATGCAAAAAAGCAAAATGGCTGTCTCAGGAGGCCTTACAAATAGCTGTGAAATGAAGAGAGGTGAAAAGCAAAGGAGAAAAGGAAAGATATAAGCATCTGAATGCAGAGTTCCAAAGAATAGCAAGAAGAGATAAGAAAGCCTTCTTCAGCGATCAATGCAAAGAAATAGAGGAAAACAACAGAATGGGAAAGACTAGAGATCTCTTCAAGAAAATTAGAGATACCAAGGGAACATTTCATGCAAAGATGGGCTCGATAAAGGACAGAAATGGTATGGACCTAACAGAAGCAGAAGATATTAAGAAGAGGTGGCAAGAATACACGGAAGAACTGTACAAAAAAGATCTTCACGACCCAGATAATCATGATGATGTGATCACTAATCTAGAGCCAGACATCTTGGAATGTGAAGTCAAGTGGGCCTTAGAAAGCATCACTACGAACAAAGCTAGTGGAGGTGATGGAATTCCAGTTGAGCTGTTTCAAATCCTGAAAGATGATGCTGTGAAAGTGCTGCACTCAATATGCCAGCAAATTTGGAAAACTCAGCAGTGGCCACAGGACTGGAAAAGGTCAGTTTTCATTCCAATCCCAAAGAAAGGCAATGCCAAAGAATGCTCAAACTACCGCACAATTGCACTCATCTCACATGCTAGTAAAGTAATGCTCAAAATTCTCCAAGCCAGGCTTCAGCAATACGTGAACCGTGAACTCCCTGATGTTCAAGCTGGTTTTAGAAAAGGCAGAGGAACCAGAGATCAAATTGCCAACATCTGCTGGATCATGGAAAAAGCAAGAGAGTTCCAGAAAAACATCTATTTCTGCTTTATTGACTATGCCAAAGCCTTTGACTGTGTGGATCACAATAAACTGTGGAAAATTCTGAAAGAGATGGGAATACCAGACCACCTAACCTGCCTCTTGAGAAATCTGTATGCAGGTCAGGAAGCAACAGTTAGAACTGGACATGGAACAACAGACTGGTTCCAAATAGGAAAAGGAGTACATCAAGGCTGTATATTGTCACCCTGCTTATTTAACTTGTATGCAGAGTACATCATGAGAAACGCTGGACTGGAAGAAGACAAGTGGGAATCAAGATTGCCGGGAGAAATATCAATAACCTCAGATATGCAGATGACAGCACCCTTATGGCAGAAAGTGAAGAGGAGCTAAAAAGCCTCTTGATGAAAATGAAAGAGGAGAGTGAAAAAGTTGGCTTAAAGCTCAACATTCAGAAAACAAAGATCATGGCATCCGGTCCCATCACTTCATGGCAAATAGATGTGGAAACAGTGTCAGACTTTATTTTTTTGTGTGTACTCCAGAATCACTGTAGATGGTGACTGCAGCCATGAAATTAAAAGATGCTTACTCCTTGGAAGAAAAGTTATGACCAACCTAGATAGCATATTGAAAAGCAGAGACCTTACTTTGCTGACTAAGGTCCATCTAGTCAAGGCTATGGTTTTTTCAGTGGTCATGTATGGATGTGAGAGTTGAACTGTGAAGAAAACTCAGCGCCGCAGGATTGATGCTTTTGAACTGTGGTGTTGGAGAAGACTCTTGAGAGTCCCTTGGACTGCAAGGAGATCCAATCAATCCATTCTGATGGAGATCAGCCCTGGGATTTCTTTGGAAGTAATTATGCTAAAGCTGAAACTCCAGTACTTTGGCCACCTCATGTGAAGTGTTGACTCACTGGAAAAGACTCTGATGATGGAGGGATTGGGGGCAGGAGGAGAAGGGGATGACAGAGGATGAAATGGCTGGTTGGCATCAGTGACTCGATGCACGTGAGTCTGAGTGAACTCCAGAAGTTGGTGATGGACAGGGAGGCCTGGTGTGCTGCGATTCATGGGGTGGCCAAGAATCGGACACGATTGAGTTACTGAACTGAACTGACTTCAAGGCTTACCATGCTGCCAAGTCACTTCAGTCCTTTCTGACTCTGTGTGACCACATAAATAGCAGCCCACCAAGCTCCCCCTCCCTGGGATTCCTCAGGCAAGAACACCAGCGTGGGTTGCCATTTCCTTCTCCAATGCATGAAAGTGAAAAGTGAAAGTGAAGTCACTCAGTTGTGTCTGACTCTGCGACCCCATGGACTGCAGCCTACTAGGCTATTCCATCCATGGGATTTTCCAGGAAGAGTACTGGAGTGGGGTGCAATCACCTTCTCCAAAGGCTTACTATAAATCTATAATAATTAAGACATTGTAGTAAAAACAAACAAACAAACAAAACTGACAAGATAAACAGGAGATGAAGTCCAGAATGGAGAGCCCACAAGTAGACCCCCCTCCAAGGTCAATATATCTTGTTTAAGCAGTTGAGGCAAGACAATGGATTAAAGCTGCTGGAACTCAAACATTCAGAAAAGTGTATCTAGATACAAGACTTACCTTTGTCACAGAATTAATTGAAAATAACATAAATTTATACATAAAATGCAAACCTATAAAATTCTTGAAAGATAATGTAGAATCTTAGGTGACTTTAAGTTTGGCAATGACCTCTTGGGTATAAGACCAAAAATGCAATCCATGAAAGAAACATTTAAAACAAAAGACTTTTTAAAACAAAAATCTTGTGTTTTGTAAAAGACACTATTAATATATGAAAATATGAGCTACAGATTTAGGGATAAAAATCTTTGTAAATCTCCTGTGATAAAGGATTGTAATTCAAAATATACAAATAACTCAAAAAATAAAAATTCTAAAAGTAGACAAAAAGATCTGAACAGACATGTCATCAAAAATAAATAAATAAATAAGGAGATGGAATATAAGTATGTGGAAAGATGCTCACCACCATTTCTCTATTGGAAATGCAAATAAAAACAGGTAATTACTCTTACATACCTATTAAAATGGATGGAATTCCAGGGCAGTGACAACACCAAATGCTGGTAAGAATGTGGAGCAATAGGAACTCTCATTCATTGATAGTGGGAATGCAGAATGGTGCAGCCACTTTGAAAGACATCCTGACAGTTTCTTATAAAAACTAGTCATACTCCTATTCTATGAGTCAGTAATCGTGCTCCCTGATATTTACCCAGATGAGTTGAACATTTATGTCCACATAAAAAGTGTGTGTGTGTTTAAAGCCTCCTTATTCGTAATTGTCAAACTTGGAAGCAATTGAAATGTCTTTCAGTAGGTGAGTGGATAAATACACTGTGCAACATCCAGAAAATGCAATATTATTCAGTGCCAAAGAGAAATGAGCTATTCAGCCATGGCAAGACATGGAGGAAAACTAAATGTAAGTCACTAAGTGTAAGAAACCAACTTGAAAAGCTGAGAACATAAGCCTGAGGTACAGCTTCTCAAATAGCTCTGAAGGATTGTTAGAAAGAGGTAAGGGAGGAGCCAGGATGTGCCCGGAGGCAGCACGGGGAGATCTCACCCATGACAAGGTCATGCGGAGAGGCCTGATGGGCAAGGCGAGTCAGGCCTCAAGTGTTCGCCCTGGGTTTTCCTGAACATCTACCCCCAGAACCAGAGTCTGCCTGCTTTATTGTACTGTGCTTTCCACTGTTCTGACATTCTCTGGAAAAAAGTTAACTCAGGGCTTCATTCTCCTGCATATACAAGGAATGTTTCAGCTCAAACCCCTTTGATGGCTCTCTAACTTGCCTGACAGGTTCCCCCGGACTTTTACAATTTGTGAATTGCTTACAGCCCCCCAACAACGAGAGGCACAAAGCTTAAGGCATCTCAAAGATACAGAGCCTTTTCTAAAGAGCTAAAAATTATATTGGTGACGGGTTTCACTGTTGACTCAATGACTGCTGTCAGGCCTCCATATTCTTTATCTGTTATGCATGTGAAGGATATTAATCAATGTAACTGTGATATAGAAAAAGGAATATAGTAGTTTTGGTGTTATCAACACTAGACTTTTGAGTTAATTACTTTTCTCTTTGTTATAAATCACTGTATTCCTTTTACTTGTTATAAATTTTTGTATCCTTGCTATGTAAGAATGTAACTTTATTTAGTGCTTTCTGAGAGTGGCACCAAACTTTGGGAAGAATAACACAAATAAGTCTTTTGGTTGACAAACCCTTATCAGAAAAGGACCGTAAAATATTAATTGGCCTTCTGGCCAGAAGATGACGTAAATCACCTAAGACTTGTGTATACAACTAGGTATGCAGAGAGAAAAGCCTGGTCTCAATAAGCATCAGGGCTGCTGATGCTGCATAATTTTATATTTTCCATTGATCTCTATGTACAAAAAAAGGTATAAAAAGCCTTTACAATAATAGAGGATGGGCCAGGCACTGGACTGATTTCCCCTGTGTCTTTTCTTACTCTGTTTTCTGGCTGAATTCCCATCTGGATCAGGAAGGCTCACCATGTCTACTTACTTGCCCTGGCTTCTAAGATCCATGAGAGAGGGAGCCCAAGGTGGGGCACCTTCCGATATTCAAACGAGCGCCGGTGGCCCAATATAGATGGTGCAAATCTCTTGTCCTGAGGTTTTATTAGCTTTCCCTGTAAACCAAGTTATTCAGAATCTTTTCTCCACTAAATTTTCCTACTATACTATTTCTTTCTAATCTCTCTTTATATTTCTAAATAAATGTTTTCCTTGCCTATTCCGTCTCCCCTTCGAATTCCCTGGATCCACCGGGGCAGGATCCCAGCATGGATGTGTATTAGTTTTTTGGACAAATACTAGATAAACATGTATTCAAACACAAAAGCCTGCTGCTAATCACAAAAAAAGACATCTCAAGTTAGTGAACTTAGTGCTTTTCTGTGTATGGGAAGAAGCAAGAATCTAGGCTTATTCAAAACTTTCCTTTGATAAACAAATTAACTCTCCTGGACCAGCATCCTCTTCTCTCCCTCCTGAATTCCCTGAGGATACACCATTGCGGGGAGGGGTGGGGGAGGCCTCTGCAGAGGCTCCAGGGTTCAAGGATGCAGCATCCTTTGTTTACTGAAATACCAGGTGACATTCTTTGTCCACAATACCAGCTCTATGATATTCTAGAAAAGGCAAACCTATGGAGACAGAATACAGTTCTGTGTGGATCTACATACAACATGCTTACACACACACATATACATAAGCATATGATATATAGTGAATTTACAATTTGACATTGAATCAGGTCAAGGAATAGAGTATGGTATTTCACTCTGAAAGTGATTCTCTGTACTGAGGGAGTGGCTCTCAAACTTTCCCATTCCAAATTATCACCTGGGTGAGATTGTTAAGAGGTTGATGGCCAGAGATCTCCACATAGGATTCCAAAGAAAAGTAAAGCAAAATATTATGCTTTTCTCATCCTACACTTTGAAAAACAGGGAGAGTATTTTTTTCTTTTTAATTTTATTTTTACTTTATTCTACTTTATAATACTGTATTGGTTTTGCCATACATTGACATGAATCAGCCACAGGTGTACATGAGCTCCCAATCCTGAAACCCCCTCCCACCTCTCACCCCATATCATCTCTCTGGATCATCCCCATGCACAAGCCCCAAGCTTCCTGTATCCTGTATCGAACATAAACTGGTGCTTCATTTCTTACATGATAGTATACATGTTTCAATGCCATTCTCCAAAATCATCCCACCCTCTCCCTCTCCTACAGAGTCCAAAAGTCCTTTCTATACATCTGTGTCTCTTTTATTGTCTCACATACAGGGTCATCATTACTATCTTCCTAAATTCCATATATATGTGTCAGTATACTGTATTGGTGTTTTTCTTTCTAGCTCAGGGAGAGTATTTTGAAAATTAGTTTCAGACTCTGGAGTGGTTGCCACTGGGGAATTATGTATTCATTCCATTTTCAATTCAATTTAATTGATTTAAGTTTGACTCCACAAATATGTATTCATGACATGCTAAGGTAAGCATTACATTAGCATAGAAAGCAATAAGGGCAAAAACTTCAATATATTATATATTGTTAGAGCTTCTTCCAGAGAATAAGAAGGTGCTACAGTTTAATGAGTACACCTTGAAAAAAGGAATTGATCATTTTAGACTTCTAACAATTGACCAAAGGGATATTCCTCTTTAAAATACAATTTGCTTTTCTGTTGGGTTTTTTTTGATTCCTGAAAGTTTTGAAATAGCAATCTTTTAGCTAGCATTTTATAAAATTTTTCTGAGAATGTTAATATATGACTTATAAATTAGCCTAAAAGACTGAACATTTGTGTAAAGCATACCATAAAAAATAATTTTAAAAACTGGGTTGTGAAATGGAATATATTTGGTTCCCATTTTGAATCTGTAAATTGCTTGTCTGTAATTGCTTAGTTACATACATACAGCCAAATTTTATAAGAAATTTTGCATTGTGGTAAAAACTTTTCCCCATCACTTGGATTACTGAAGAGCTTCATTACTTTGTCTAGCTGCACTAATCTGAGGCCTCTCCCTCACATCTCCTAGATATTTCTCTACTGTGTGTGTTAGTCACTCAGTTGTGTCTGACATTTTGCAACCTCACGGACTGTAGCCGATCAAGGTCCTCTCTCCATGGAATTTCTCAAGCAAGAATACTGGAGTGGGTTGCCATTTCCTCATCCAGAAGTTCTTCCTGACCCAGGGATTGAACCATGTCTCCTGAGTCTCCCACAGTCTGAATTGCAGGCAGATTTAGAAGGAAATGGCAATCCACTCCAGTACTATTGCCTGGAAAATCCCATGGACAGAGGAGCTTGGTAAGCTACAGTCCATGGGGTTGCAAAGAGTTGGACACAACTGAGAGACTTCACTTTCACTTTTTTATCACTGAGCTGCCATGAAAAGGCAAAATGATAGAATACTGAAAGAGGAAATCCCCAGGTCAGTAGGTGCCCAATATGCTACTGGAGATCAGTGGAGAAATAACTCCAGGAAGAATGAAGGGATGGAGCCAAGGCAAAAACAATACCCACTTGTGCATGTGACTGGTGATAGAAGCAAGATCTGATGCTGTAAAGGGAAATATTGCATAGGAACCTGGAATCTCAGGTCCATGAATCAAGGCAAATTGGAAGTGGTCAAACAAGAGATGGCAAGGGTGAACATTGACATTCTAGGAATCAGTGAACTAAAATGGACTGGAATGGATGAATTTAACTCAGATGACCATTCTATCTACTACTGTGGGCAGGAATCCCTCAGAAGAAATGGAGTAGGCATCATGGTCAACAAACGAGTCCAAAATGCAGTACTTGGATGCAATCTCAAAAACGACAGAATGATCTCTGTTCATTTCCAAGGCAAACCATTCAATATTAGAGTTATCCAAGTCTATGCCCCAACCAGTAATGCTGAAGAAGCTGAAGTTGAATGGTTTTATGAAGACCTACAAGACCTTTTAGAACAAACACTTAAAAATATGTCGTTTTCATTATAGGGGACTGGAATGCTAAAGTAGGAAGTCAAGAAACACCTGGAGTAACAGGCAAATTTGGCCTTGGAATGCAGAATGAAGCAGGGCAAAGACTAATAGAGTTTAGCCAAGAAAATGCACTGATCATAGCAAACACCCTCTTCCAAGAACAGAAGAGAAGACTCTACACATGGACATCACCAGATGGCCAACACCAAAATCAGATTGATTATATTCTATGCAGCCAAAGATGGAGAAGCTCTATACAGTCAACAAAGACAAGACCAGGAGCTGACTGTGGCTCAGATCATGAACTCCTTATTGCCAAATTCAGACT
>SJYG01000174.1:2047411-2063333 GCA_006410535.1 Litocranius walleri | reverse complement strand
TGAGAAACTTATATGCAGGTCAGGAAGTAACAGTCAGAACTGAACATGGAACAGCAGAGTGGTTCCAAATAGGAAAAGGAGTACGTCAAGGCTTTATATTGTCACCCTGCTTATTTAACTTCTATGCGGAGTACATCATGAGAAACGCTGGGCTGAAGGAAGCACAATGCATAATCAAGACTGTCGGGAGAAATATCAATAACCTCAGATATACAGATGACACCACCCTTATGGCAGAAAGTGAAGAAGAACTAAAGAGCCTCTTGATGAAAGTGAAAGAGGAGAGTGAAAAAGATGGCTTAAAGCTCAACATTCAGAAAATGAAGATCATGGCATCCGGTCCCATCACTTCATGGGAAATAGATGGGGAAACAGTGGAAACAGTGTCAGACTTTATTTTTGGCAGCTCCAAAATCACTGCAATGGTGATTGCAGCCATGAAATTAAAAGATGTTTATTCCTTGGAATTAAAGTTGTGACCAACCTAGATAGCATATTCAAAAGCAGAGACATTACTTTGTCGACTAAGGTCCATCTAGTCAAGGCTATGGTTTTTCCAGTGGTCATGTATGGATGTGAGAATTGGACTGTGAAGAAGGCTGAGCACCGAAGAATTGATGCTTTTGAACTGTGGTGTTGGAGAAGACTCTTGAGCGTTCCTTGGACTGCAAAGAGATCCAACCAGTCCATTCTGAAGGAGATCAGCCCTGGGGTTTCTTTGGAAGGAAAGATGCTAAAGCTGAAACTCCAATACTTTGGCCACCTCATGCGAAGAGTTGACTCATTGGAAAAGACTCTGATACTTGGAGGGATTCAGGGCAGGAGGAGAAGGAGACGACCGAGGATGAGATGGCTGGATGGCATCACAGACTCGATGGACGTGAGTCTGAGTGAACTCTGGGAGATGGTGATGGACAGGGAGGCCTGGCGTGCTGCGATTCATGGAGTCACAAAGAGTCGGACACGACTGAGCGACTGAACTGAACTGAACTGTCAGGGTATTCCAGACATTCCATTCCCCCATGTAAAATAGAAATGGTATGAATTCTGAAAGTGATGAGAATCATTAGAAAGAAAAAAAAAAACAATATTTCTTCAATAATAATACCTACAAGTGCTAGGCACTTTGTATTATATTTTAATTTTCATTTTAATACATGAAGTTATCACTGAATCCACATAAACTATTTTTTTAAATATCCAACTGTGTAAATGTTTAAGATATTAGTGCCTTTATCCAAAGACTCATGAATCGAGCAGATGGAGAGGAACTCTGAAGAGCTATATAAGGTAAGAGATTTTATAGACAAAAGGGAAGAGAAACAAGAAGTTATTCTAGGCAAAAAAAAGCAACTGAGCTGGTCACTGCAAGGTTACCTTCCTTTAGGACTTGGAGGGCTCCTCCTGGCAGATCACCTCAGTAGTGCTGAGCAGGTGATTCTTGACTGGCTGGCTTGAAATTTCATTTCTGAAACAGCCAAAGTCTTATTAAGTTAAATCTTGGTTTGGTGACATGAGATTTAGCATGACTGACTCCATTTGGGGACTGTTGTCTTCTTTTAAACATTAATATTAAGAAAGCTTAAAGAAACTGTCCAAGGCTTTCTCAACATTTTACTAAAGGCACTGACATGAACAAAACACAGTGACAGAAAACAAACTAACTTCTTTTTTAAATGCAATTGAGAGAGATTTTGATCTGATATTAGCATATTTGAAAACCTATCAAAACCAAATCATATAGTTCTGTGAATCATATAGTTCTAAAAGTTGTATTTAAAAGAAAACATAAATTTTTCTCTGAACAACAAGAACTGGCTAAAATTTCTCATTAGTTCAGAGATTTATTGAGGAAAATCTTTACTAAATACAGGGCAGAGCTGTTTTGGGATAACAGATAAAAATATATGAGGAGAATATCTCCCCCCGGGTTAACAGTTGAGATTTAAAAAAAAAAAAAAAAGGATATTTAAACTGGACATGGCAAGCTGATATAATCTAGGAATACATAATGCAGGAAAAATACTGATGATCCATTAAATTCCGTATTTCTACAGCTTTCTTCTTCCTGAGTTTTATAAGGGGAGTCAGAATTTTGAAAGAATCGATCTTTCTTCAGAATCTTTCTAAAGAATTGTTGATATTGTGTTCAAATCACCACCTTAGGTTTCCAGTTTCCTTATGTATGTAACTTGTGAAACCCTTCTTTCACTGCCTGTTCCTATCTTCCTGACAGTTGATAGATTTAATGAAAACTTCAACCTAGTAAGAATGTTAATGTGAAGAGTGGAAGAAGTGATTTCATTTTATGTCACAGACTTTATCTTGTCTCCCATTTAATGAGATATAAATTAAGTTGTTCATGAAGTAAAGTCAAATGTATGCATGACATTCTACTTAATAATGTAAGAAGTTGAATACTAAATAAAATATGGACTTGAGGACATGTTTACAATCTAATGCCAGAAAGCATTAGAATACAAAAAAAGCTGCCTATGCTTTGAAGCTCATCTATCTTAAATACTTTGAAACAAACAGAAGGTTAACAGAATATTAATAATAATTTGCAAAAAATGTAGAAAAATTCTGAAATCATTATTCAAATAAAATCAGTTTAAATAGACCCTTAAACTTTCAGAGTTGTCTTCACATACTCCCTATGAGTCATTTAAAATAAACATATCAGAGATTCCATATATAAAATATCATCAAGCATATTCTCTAATAGATACAGAATCAATTTAATATTTAATAGAATCACATAAGAACTTAAAAGTTGAATTCATCTGACTAATTCCTGCTTCATATTGTGACCATGAGCAAGTTTTAAATCTCAATTTATTCAGTGGAAAATGAGGATAAAAGTAAGTACCACTCATCATAGCTGTGAAAATTCAATAATATGATTATAATGTGCCTAAAACAGTGTCTTAGTTTCATCACTCAGTAAGTTATTTCTATTTATTTTTCTTTTACCTGCATTTCTTTTTTAGTAAGAACTAATATTTCCAACAATAAATCCAAAATTCCCATCCTAACAATAAATCTTTGTTCTGTTGTTATATCCTCAGAGAGGCTTGCTCTGGTTCAGTTCAGTCACTCATGTCCAACTCTTTGTGACCCCAAGGACTGCAGCATGCCAGGCTTCCCTGTCCATCACCAACTCCTGGAGCTTACTCAAACTCATGTCCATCGAGTCAATGATGCCATCCCACCATGTCCCCTCTGGTTATATAGTATAAACTTTAGTTATCCAACCTGCAGTAATCATCGCCTTACCTTGCTCAGTAGTTTTCTATACTGCTGTTTGGTCACTAAGCTGTATCCGACTCTTTGTGACCCCATGAACTGTGGCATGCCAGGCTTCTCTGTAAATCACTATCTACCTGAGTGCTCAAACTTGTGTCCACTGAGTCAGTGATACCATCCAACCATCTCATCCTCTGTTGTCCCCTTCTCCTTTTGCCCTCAATTTCTCCCAGCATTGGATCTTTTCCAATGAGTCAGTTCTTTGCATCAAGTAGCCAAAGTATTGGGGATTCAGCTTCAGCATCAGTCCTTTCAATGAATATTCAGGACTGATCTCTTTAGTATTGACTGGTTTGATCTTTTTTATTCCTTTTTTTTATAGAAAATTTTCCTATAGCAATATATTATTTCCTTATTCATAATAAGGTTTCCTTATTCATAATAAGGAAATAATATATTTGGGTCTGCTTTCCCAAATAGAATGCAAGCTCCATAGCAACAGAAATTTTTCTGTTTAATTCATTGTTTTTATCCCAATTCTGAACAGTGACTGGCACATATTAAGCATTCAGTAAATACTTAATTAATTAAAAAATAAAACAACCAGCATTTTAAACTATTGAACAACTTACTGCTTATCAAAGGACCATTCCATCAAGAATATATAAAATTTATAAACATATATGTACCTATCATAATTATTAAACAAAACTGAAGAAAGAAGAAACTAATGATTTTTTTTTGTTTGTTTGTTTTCAAATACTTTATTCTACATTACAATACTGTATTTGTTTTGCCATACATTGACATGAATCAGCCACAGGTGTACACGATCTCCCAATGCCGAAGCCCCCTCCCACCTCCCACCCCATATCATCTCCCTGGATCATCCCGTGCCCCAGCCTCAAGCATCCTGTATCCTGTATTGAACATAGACTGGTGCTTCGTTTCTTACATGATAGTATACATGTTTCAATGCCATTCTCCCAAATCATCCCACCCTCTCCTTCTCCCTCAGAGTCCAAAAGTCCGTTCTATACCTCTGTGTCTCTTTTGTTGTCTCACATAGAGGGTCATCATTACTATCTTTCTAAATTCCATATATATGTGTCAGTATACTGTATTGGTGTTTTTCTTTCTGGCTTACTTCACTCTGTATAATCGGCTCCAGTTTCATCCATCTCATTAGAACTGAGTCAAATTTATTCTTTTTAAGGGCTGAGTAATACTCCATTGTGTATATGTACCACAGCTTTCTTATCCATTCATCTGCTGATGGACATCTAGGTTGCTTCCATGTCCTGGCTATTATGAACAGTGCTGCAATGAACATTGGGGTACATGTGTCTCTTTCAGTTCTGGTTTCCTCGGTGTGTATGCCCAGCAGAGGGACTGCTGGGTCATAAGGCAGTTCTATTTGCAATTTTTTAAGGAATCTCCACACTGTTTTCCATAGTGGCTGTACTAGTTTGCATTCCCACCAGCAGTGTAAGAGGGTTCCCTTTTAAGAGACTTTAAATGTCAGATATTAGGCCATAAAGCAAATATCAGTCAATTTAAGAGAATTGAAATTATAAAATGAGCTTTATTCAAAACAATGCAATGTAACTAGAATTACATAAGAAAATCCAAAGTTATGCAAAATTAAAAAAATATATAGAAAAAAAAGGTAAATTAAAAAGTGCCTTAAGATGAGTCAAAAAAGAAGCACATCATACCAGACTTAGATGTAGTTAAAGCTGTATTTAGAGGGAAACTTATTGCTGTAAATACTTCTTTCAGAAAAGAAGTAATCAATAACAAAATATTTCATTTCAGGTAACTGGAATAAAGGACAGCAAACTAAACCCAAAACAACATAAGGAATAAATGATAAAGATTAGAACAGAACTAATTAAGCTAAAAAATTAATAAACACTAAAGAAACTAAAAGCTGTTTCCTTAAAAAAATAATAAAATTGATAAGCCTTTACATAAGTTGATTAAGGAAGATAGGATTCTAATAACTAAAATCATACACACACACAAAAGAGAAGACATCATTAATGACCTTGAAGACAGGCAAAGGATTATAAGAGAAAACAATAAGCTGCAGAGGAAAAGTTTCCTGGAAAAACACAAACTAACAAAATTGATTCAAGTAGAAATATAAAATCTGAGTAGACATAAAGAAGGCTGAGCACTGAAGAATTGATGCTTTTGAACTGTGGTGTTGGAGAAGACTCTTGAGAGTCCCTTGGACTGCAAGGAGATCCAACCAGTCCATCCTAAAGGAAATCAGTCCTGAATATCCATTGGAGGGACTGATGCTGAAGTTGAAGTTCCAATATTTGGCTACCTGATGCAAAGAACTGACTCATTTGAAAAGACCCTGATGCTGGGAAAGATTGAAGACAAGAGGAGAGGGGGACAACAGAGGATGAAATGGTGTTGTATGGCATCACTGACTCAATGGACATGAGTCTGAGCAAACTTCAGGAGTTGGTGATGGACAGGGAAGCCTGACATGCTGCAGTCCATGAGATTGCAGAGTCGGACACCACTGAGCGACTGAGCTGACTGACTGCTGAGACATAATGTTTAACGTGACTTAAGTAGTCATTTTAAAACTTTCCACATAGAAATGTCAAGCCAGAAAAAGTCACTGGTGAATTCTACCACATATTTAAGCTAGAATAACAATATTTCATGAAATATTTCAAGAAACATAGGAAGAATTATTTCCCATCCCATTTTATGAGACCAGTATTATCTTGATACCAAAATGAGAGAAAAACATCACAAGAAAAGAAACCTCCAGACGAATATTCTTTATGAATGTAGAGACAACTATCCTCGATAAAATGCACAGCAACTGAAGAAATACATAGAAGGAACTGTTGCTGTTTAATTGCTAAGTCATGTCTGGCTCTTTGGACCCCATGGACCCCTATAGCCCGCCAGACTCCTCCATGCATGGGGTTATCCAAGCAAGAATACAGGAGTAGGTTGCCATTTCCTTCTCCAGGAGATCTTTCTGACCCAGGGATTGAAACTGCACCTCCTACACTGCAGGCAGAATCTTTACTGTCTAAGTGGAAGCCTTTGGAAAGACAAAGCTGTTCCAAATTAAATTGTGATAATAATTGCAAAACTCTGGATACACTGAGTCAAGAAATTGTAATCTTTAAATGGGTGAATTTTAGTTATTTTAAATATAAAAATTTAAATTAAATTTTTAAAATTTAATTATTTTAATTATATCTAAATAAAACTCTCAAAAAACAAGTGCCCATTTACTAATTATGAATTTTAAATATTATGAAGTGTTGCTTATATTCCCTTTGTTTTAAAGACTGTAAGTTAAATATTTGGAAATTATCCTCATCAAAATTAATCCAGTTTAAACCAACATATTGATTAAAAAATTCAGAAAACTCTTGTTTTTACTGTAATCCCTATTATTTGTCTCATTTTAGAAGATTTGAGTTTAAGCTCACATTTAACTCCTTAGATGGCTTTCATCAGACCCTCAAAGTGAACCCAAATGCCCAGTAGCAATTTCTTCTGCTCCTGCCACATCGTCACACAGGGCAATTTCTGCTGTGCTGTTAAAAGTCTTTTTAAGTTGTATACGCATTTCTTCAGTCTGTTATGATTTTCACTTATTTCTACCCTTATTGTTCTTCATCTTTTTAGGTTAGATCAAAATTCCTTTGATGGCCATCCAAAGCAATTTAAATCCACTTCCATTGTATTTCAACTCATTTATCAAAAATATAGGTAGACAAGTAGTCCTTTGGACCAATATGCTTTCCTGCATCATCTCAGCCTCTCTAATAGCTCTATACAGTGTCTGATACATAGGTGATAAACACACATCTTTCAACAAGTCAAAGTATATAAAAGTAGATTAAGAAGTTTGTTGATCAGAATTCAGCAGAAATAACCATGATATTAGCTTTGTTAGGTAGTTACAATAGGCAGAAGGAGTCCAGAATGATGGTTGCTAAAAGACAAAGAAGGGAAAAGCCCGTGAAAATAGAACAAAGGAAAGCCTGAGGACTAGAGTGAGAACCTCAGGTAAAACAAGGAGCCTTCCTGGTTTAGCCCAGTTTACATAGGGCAGGCTAATGGGGAGGAGAAAAAATATATAAAAAGAAGAGCCAAAATTGAGTTGGAGGGCCTTTCTTCTCTTTGTGTTTTTTGGGCCAGCCTGCCCTTGTGCCTCAAGAATGTAGTTTCCTTTGCTTGCCAAATAAAACTACGCTGTGACACTCATCCATCCATTGGAGAAGGCGATGGCACCCCACTCCAGTACTCTTGCCTGGAAAATCCCATGGACGGAGGAGCCTGGTGGGCTGCAGTCCATGGCGCTGCTAAGAGTTGGACATGACTGAGCGACTTCATTTTCACTTTTCACTTTCATGCATGGGAGAAGGAAATGGCAACCCACTCCAGTGTTCTTGTCTGGAGAATCCCAGGGGCGGGGGAGCCTGGTGGGCTGCCATCTATGGGATCGCACAGAGTCGGACACGACTGAAATGACTTAGCAGAAGCATCCATCCATTGCTTTAAATTTTTGCTGTGGTGAGACAGAGCCAAGGAATTTACAAACTCTCCCCTGACAGTATTAATATAAAATATTTTTAAAAACTTTCTTCCATAAATAATACAGACAGTTCTGAAGAAAATCAAGAGCCATGGCTACCTTTTTCTTTATATTCCTAAAACAAGCAAAAGAGAGAGACTAAAAATATCACTTTAGGTGACAAAATAATTAGAAGATTTGATTTCATTTTATTTTGTTTTATATTTTAAGGCATTTAAGCCTAATTTAAATTAAAAGACAAACAAACAAACAAACTTTTAAGGTAAGCATGTGTCTGTTAGTTTATTTCTATTTTTCAAGATGGGTTTTATTTACAAGGCTGAGATCACCTCTTTCTCTGAAGCCTCTGTCACTTTCAGTTCACTAAGTTATTTCTATGAAGGATTACTGATGAAAGGAATTTGTCACTGAAGGCAATTTTAGACTTAATGCCTCATTCACAAAAGGGGATGAAAAATAAACCCTCCCATTTTTCAGCCAGTCAAGTTTTTAAATTTGTCACAAATGAAAAGCTGAACTTGCCTGGAAAGAGTGATTTATTTGTTTTTAGGGACAAAAAAGGAAAATAGTATACAATTCCTCAAACAACATCCATTTCAAAAAGTAACTGAAGAAAAAATACTGCTTTGAGGGAATAAAGCATTAAATATTGTAGAAACTCTCTTACCCACCCCCCACCCCACCCCCCCACACAGAGAGAGAAAGAAACACACACGTACATCTTCTTTGGCTACCAAATACTTTAGATGCAAACCTCTTTAAGTTTTGTCATGTGGAATTCTAATTCTTGAAGTATATCTCCCACTGGGAAGGTCAGATAAAGGTCATTTCGAATATTACTAACATTTCAGTCCCCTGTACTGTAGAGTTCTATAAACCTAAATGCCTGAACCTTGTTACTTCTCAAACAGTTGCTAAAAGCTTATTCTATTTATCCGTTGCCATCTAAAAGCCATCTCTACAAAATTCCCCCTAGGAGAGTACCTTAGCGTGTTACCAAAGGGACTTCTGGAGTTGGACAGATTCAAGTTCAGTTGAAACTGTGTGGAGTTCCAAATTGATTTCATCATAACCTGCCTAACTCACTGAATTATTACAATAATAAAATAAGATGAAATATGTGAACAAAACTGACAGTAATTTCTATTCTGATTAAAAACTTGGCAATTAATAACATTTCCAAAAGTGTGGATGTTCTTGGAAGTGCAAACCAAAGTGACTTTTCAGAAGGAAATTAGAAAAGATCACTAAATACTTAGATTCAGAATCTTCAAAGTCCAACAGTGTCATTTCCAAGCATCAGTGTCCTAAGTATATTCATATATACACCAAGAAGTTTTGCGAGGTTATAGTGAAACATTGCTTATAAGCTCGCATGATTCATTTCACAGAAGCAGATGTGCAAGGATATATTGCACAGTACAGAGCCTGGAAAATCCCACGGATGGAGTCTGGTGGGCTGCAGTCCATGGGGTCGCTAAGAGTCAGACACCACTGAGCAACTTCATTTTCACTTTTCACTTTCCTGCATTGGAGAAGGAAATGGCAACCCACTCCAGTGTTCTTGCCTGGAGAATCCCAGGGATGGAGGAGCCTGGTGGGCTGCTGTCTATGGAGTCGCACAGAGTCGAACACAACTGGATGACTTAGCAGCAGCAGCACAGGGAATATAGTCAATATTTTACAACAACTGTAAATGGAGTGTAACTTCTAAAACATGTGAATCACTATTTTGAACCCCTGACATTGACTCAAGAAAAAAATTTTTCAAAAGAAATATGGCATCACTTTGCTCTTTCTAAGAAACTTAATATTTGACACTGAGTTCTCCACTCTGCCCAACTGATGGAAAATGGTAAAGTGAGCTCTTCAGCCAGCCTGGGGATAGGCAGTTTGAAGGTAGAACTTATTCTGACTTATTCTTTAAAGTTTGTAAACTGAGAATTGCATCCTCTTTAGGTATCACATTTTTTCCAGATGTTGAATTGATATTTAGCTCTTGACTCTGTGACCTAAAGTATCATCCATTATATACTCATGTCTGCATTAGATATTTTAACCCGTTGTAACTCAGTGTAATCTGAAAACTCATTATTGTGAGAACCAACCTGAGTTGATCCAAGACTAAACTTAACTACAAATTTACAAGAAATACGGGTGACACCTGAACTTATTAATGACACAGGGGCATGACATAAGATTCAAATGGCAGGAATTTCTATAAGAAAACCAATTGAGATCTTAAATAAATACATTACAAAAGCAAATAAAGAAGAAAGAAGATGCTTACAGATTAAAATAACAAGGCATAGCAACCAAATAAACAAAGACCTTACTTGGATTTTGATTCAAGAGATCAACCACTTTAAAAAGTGAAACAATAAATTTAAATACTAGTTGAATATCTAAAGATAATATAGAATTGTGACTTTTTAAGTTGTGATAGTATTTAACTTATATTTAAAATAGATCTCTTATCTTTAGGAGAAGTATTAGGTCATCATCAGATGACCTGATAAACTCTCTAGGATTTACTTTAAAATAATCTGTGTGTGTGTGTGTGTGTGTGTGTGTGTGTGTTGTGTGTGTGTGTAGAAACTGAGCAACAGGAGAGGTAAGTTGAAACAAGATTAATCAAGTGTAAAGAATTTTACATCTTTGTGGTGTATTTCAGTATTCTCTCTACATTTTTATATGATGGAAATTTTCTACATTAAAAAGTTTGAAAATATGTCTGAAGCAGGATTTTTAAAATTATCTTTCAATGCTAAAGTGTAGCATGGGTTTTCCACTGGTGCCTTTCACTACTAGAAATGATCACCTCATGAATTTGAACCCAAACAGAACAATATTTGCCTGCTGCCCTCAAGTCTGAGGGTCCTGTTGTCAAATTATAGATAGATAAACGCACAGGAGCTCTGCTGTAAGCCCCCATACACTGCACTGATTGAGAAACCAGATATCTTACTTTTAGAGTATTGAAACTGTCCTAGGATGTTTTTGCCTTGCAAATGTTATGAGGAAGTTCTCTTATCTTTGATTTCCTCACATAACCAAGAGGACAGTTTCCCTTGTTCAGCTGTTGCTCTGTGACTCATGGACTGCAGCATGCCAGGCTTCCCTGTCCTTCACTATCACCCAGAGTCTGCTCAAACTTATGCCCATTGAGTCGGTGATGCCATCCAACTATATCATTATTTGTCACTGCCTTCTTTTTCCCTCAACCTTCCCCAGCATCAGCGTCTTTTCCAATGAGTCTGCTCTTTGCATCAGGTGACCAAAGTATTGGAGTTTCAGCTTCAACATCAGTCCTTCCAGTGACTATTCAGGGTTGATATCCTTTTGGATTAATTGGCTTGATTTTCTTGCTGTCCAAGGGACTCTCAAGTGTCTTCTCCAGCACCACAGTTGAAAGCATCAGTTCTTCAGCACTCCATCTTCTTTATGGTCCAACTCTCACATCCTTACATGACTACTGGAAAACCATAGCTTTGACTGTATGGAGCTTTGTTAACAAAATAATGTCTCTGCTTTTCAATACACTGTTAGGTTTGTCATAGGTTTTTTTTTTTTGGCAAGGAGCAAGCATCTTTTAATTTTGTAGCTGCAGTCATTATCCACAGTGATTTTGGAGACCAGGAAATTAAAATCTGTCACCGTTTTCACTTTTTCCCCATCTATTTTCCATGAGGTGATGGAACCAGATGAAACTAAGGTAATGACCTTAGTTTTTTTGAATGTTGAGCTTTAAGCCAACTTTTTCACTCTCTTCTGTCACCCTCATCAAAAGGCTCATTAGTACCTCTTTGCTTTCTGCCACCAGAGTGGTATTATGGGCATATATGAGGTTGTTTATATCCTCCTGGTAAACTTAATCCCAGCGTGTGATTCATCCAGCCCAGCATTTGGCATGATGTACTCTGCACAGAAGTTAAAATAAGCAGGTTGACAATATACAGCTTTGACCTTTCTCAATTTTGAACCAGTCCATTGTTCCATGTCCAGTTCTAACTGTTGCTTCTTGACCTGCACACAGGTTTCCCAGGAGACAGGTAAGGTGGCCTGGCACTTCCATTTCTTTAAGAATTTTCCAGTTATTGAGATCCACACAGTCAAAGGTTTTAGCATAGTCAATGAAGCAGAAGTAGATGTTTTCTGGAATTCTCTTGCTCTCATACAATCCTGTGGTTGTCAACAATTTGAATTCTGGTTCCTCTGCTTTTCTAAATCCAGCTTGTACATCTGTAACTTCTCAGTCCACATGTACTTGAAGCCTAGTTTGAAGGATTTGCCTTATGTGAACTCAAAAATTTCAAGCTATCAAGTACAATGACTTTCTGAGAGGTCAAGTCTCTGATAACTTGTAAATGACATAAAGTGAACTTTCCTGAACCAAAGCTAAATAATTTACTGGTGCTGACATTCCTGAGTTATTTTTTTCTTCTTTTAGTTATGTGCACCCATGTAGAATGAAGTAAAAGTGAAAAATGACTGTACTCATATATTCTAGGACAGATCCATTGAGGTTTTTCTATGTATTTCTTTCTTCCATCTATAGACATTTTAGTAAGTGGAACAGATCCTCCCCTTGTGAAACACCATGTGATCCCACCAAAGTCACTTTGATTTTTCACCTGGTTTCATATAAAAATTTTAAATTGAAAAATACAATGGAAGAAATTATGTCCTTTGATAGAAATTGTGATGATACTTAGGTAGGAGAATGCATTATTATTCTTACAAATTGTTTTAGTAGAACTTCATATGTTAGTTATCTCAGTTTTTCTTTTTAATTTCAGTGTATCTTTAGAAAAGTGTTAGATATTAATATCATTTGTCCGTGTTAGTCACTCAGTCATGTCTGACTGTTTAAAACCCCATGGACTATAGCCTGCCAGGCTCCTCTGTCCATGGGATTCTCCAGGAGATCTTCACGACCCAGGGATTGAACTTGCATCTCCTACATTGCCAGCAGATTCTTTACAGTCTGAGCCACAAGGGAAGCCTATTAACATCCTAGAGAAGGGAAACGGGTTCAAAGAATTTAGTGAGTCATGAAAGGTCACTAAGATAACAAGAGGAGAGATCATAGAATGATCTGTTCCTGATAAACCTGATGGTTTTCCTATTGCAACAATCATATTAAATGGAATCAATAAGCAGACTTCCCCAAAGAAGTGTATTTATCATGTTTCACTCATATGATTTCAGTATAATTCATTATGATATTTGGCCCTGAGTTACCTTCTCCAACCCTGATTTCCTTGCAAGTCACAAGAAAATAAACTACTTAAAAATCACTGACAAAGTAGCATCAGGAAAAGGAACGAAAATGTTGAAAAACAAGCAGAAACTATCAGAACCAATTTTGTTAGGAATCTAGAAAACTGTCAAAAGTTAAAAACAAGCAAGCAAATGCTGAATTTAGGAAAAGGCAACACAAAATGGTAGGAAAGCTGTGTGGCATTTTTTACGTTGGTCATGACCAACCTTCCTGGCCATGGAAGCATGCCTGAAGATGTCTGTCCACATTCCCAAACAGTGCCCTAGTTCCAGAGCAGAATTTATTAACGAATTATAGCTTAAGTCTGCTCTACTTTGCTTGGAGGCAGAACAGTGATACAAGGTGCTGTCTCTGTTTTACCTAACTCTGAACCCTCAACCTGTTCCCATACCTTGCCCTATGCCTGCCTTCCATCTGGCTGTTCTTGAGTTATACTCCTTTATTTAAAAATCCTGGAAATCTGGTAAGCAAAATGGTTCTCTGAATTCTGTTAGTTGCTCTAGCAAATTAATCAAACCCAAGGGAGAGTCCTAGAAATCTCCCATCTATAGGTGGTTGGTCAGAGGTATGGAGGAGAACTTGGACATGCAGCTTGTATCTGAAGCAGGGCTGGGGAGTGGGCAGTCTTGGGGGACTGAGCCCTTGACCTGTGGGATCTGACACTGTCTCTTCCAGCTTCACTCTTCATCTATTTTCCTTCTGATATGCCATTCTGATGATGCACGCTTCAGGTGCTGTCCCTCAAGTCCCCTGAGACTTTATATAATTTTGCCTCCACTGTTCAGGTTGGATAAATCCTCTTGAATTGTATTCAAATTTGCTGATTCTATCTTGTGATCTCCATGCTAATATTAAGCCCATAAGATTTAAAAAATTTCTGTTGTTGTAATTTTCACTTTAAAATTTCCATGTGGTTCTTTTTTATAGTTGCTATTTCTTTGTAGATATTATTATATTCAAGAAAAACATATTTGGGAAATTTCCAACTGTTATTTTTTTCAAATATTTGTACCATTTCTCCACCGAGCACTCAAATTACAAATACATTGGCTTCTTGAATCATCTTACTATTCTATGATGCTTTGTTGATTTTTTTCAATTTTTTCTTAATACTCTGCATGTTATTGGAGATAGTTTGTACTGTTTCAGATTCACTGATCTTGAAGTTTCCTATCTTTAATAATAGATTTGTTGTCTGTACACTCTAACATCAAGTCATTTGTGAGTTAATTTCAATGTACTGCTTTTTCTTTTCATTATAGTTTACAGTTTTCTGTATCTTTATAGACCTGATAATTTTCTTTTTAGCAGATTCTGTGAATATTACCTTATTGGATAGAATTTTTTTAAATTCTATAAATATTATTAAACTATATTTTAGGACTCTGTCAATTACTTGAGATGGTTTAATTGTTTTGATGCTTGCTTTTAGAATACATTAGGAAAAACCAGAGTAGCATTTAGTTTAGGACTAATCCACCATTGAAATAATAACCTTAATAGCCAACTTGAAGCTGCTGATGAAAATATCAGCTAAGCCTCCTTGTGTTTTCATTGGTCATTTTTCTCAGTAATCCATTCCATTGGGTTTTTTTCCTGGCCTTGGGTAGTTTTTCACACATTCTCGCTATTGTGAATGCAAACGAAATCTGGCTGTGTGTGAGCTCTGCAGATTTCCTCCTTGGAACTTTAGGCACTTCATCCCCAGACCTCAGGTAGCCTCTCCATGTGCAAGCACTGATTAGTGCTCAGCTGGAGATCTGAAAAATCTCTTCAGGTTTCTGAAGACTCTATTTGCAACTTTATTCTTTCCAATTCTCTACTTTGAGAACTCCCTCACCCTAATCTCACCAGACCCTACCTCTGCTTTCTCAATCTGACATCTCTTCTGCAATCTTGGTCTCCCCTAGCTTGGGGTGGATTGAACTGGGAACTCTCCAGATAGTAAACAAAGCCTGTCATTCTGTTTCTTTATCTATTATAAATCACTTGTTTTGCGTGATGTTTAATGCCTGACTCTATCTGCATAATTCTTATAAGTATCATCATTTCAGAAGAGAGAGTGAAATCAGTCAATTATTATCATTGACAGAAGAAGCTTATTCTCACAGTGTTTTCATAAATTGCCTTCATTATCATTTTAATGTTCATATTGTTCCATGTGTGCCCAAAGAAGCTTCTTCTCATTGGCGCCAATATCATGTTGTTAAATTTCTTGTTTAACAGCACTATAAAATAGCCTAGATTATCTATTGTACTTCTGCTTTTCTTTTGGTTGTGCCCTGCACCTTGTGGGAACTTAGTTCCTTGACCAGGGATCAACCTGGCGCCCCTGCTGTGGAAGTGTGGTCTTAACCACTGGACCATCAGGGAAGTCCTGATTTTGTGTACTTCTTGCCTCAGACTAGCAGACTAGAGGAATATCAGATATTCCTTGAGTGCCCAAGTTTTGACTCAGAACTTCACTGAGTGAAAACTCTTATTTTAATAACTGCTACCTTGAGAAATTTACTTAATTTATCTAAGCCTATATTTCTTTTTTAGTTAAGCCAAAATAACCTCTTATAATTTACCTCTCCCCTGTCTCACAGATAAGAATATGTCTATTAATTATATGAATCAGTGTAGATCTTTGCCACTAGAGTTTAACTATTCTATTTCCTCAGTAATTATTTACAAAAACATTAACTTACTTAAAAAGAAGTTCTCAAGGACCTAAATTTTATTCTTCCTTTTTTTGAATTCAGATAAGTAGGTACATGAAGAATGGTGTCTGCATTCACTAAACATAACGTACC
>SJYG01000174.1:2023544-2047232 GCA_006410535.1 Litocranius walleri | reverse complement strand
ATTCACTAAACATAACGTACCATTCATCTTGGTGCCTGCTGGGTTATTAGTGCTGTGTCAATATATCAAACTCTCCCATCCATCTGCCCATCAGAATGTATTACACACTTCACAGCACTTGAGACAGAAAACCAATATCAAGTGACAGGGTATCAGGGCATCTTTAATGTCTGGCATAATTCTTTTACTGACACTCAATTATGTTATCATTTTTTATCCCTTTCTTGGGGCTTAATAAATGTAAAATAATTAATTGTTCATATATAACCTATCAACTTTTTATTTCTTTGAGTCTCAAAATAATATTGAGCAAAATTTCTTCACTGAAAACAATTTTCTCAGTACAAAATTATTACTGTTTATATCTGTACCTATATAATTTGAATTTCTGTTCAAAGTTCCAAAGTATGCCTAGATGAAAGATAGAAGAAAGACAGGAAGAAAAAAAGACAAAAAGTACTTGAAAGTCAAAACCTTCACACGTCTTAATTGGCTAGACTCCAGTTTAATTCTTAGTGTGCTGCTATGTGACTCTTTCAGGATAACAGGAGGAATGCTGTACAGACAACGAAACAACGGGTTAGGTGGCATAGATGCTTTACAAAGTATAGCAATGTGGAAAAGGGTAAATTCCTCTTTATGTCTCCCTCGATACTTACCCTTTCAGCCCTAACTAAATACTAAATTTGATAAAATTCCAAACAGGTTTATAGTTACAGAATACTTGCAATGTGGCACCAAATTATGGTTGCCAAATTATGGGGGGGGGGATTGGGAAAATGACAGGGGCAGGATAGAGGAAGGAAATGAGATGAGAGGGGATGAAAAGGCAGCAGTGAACAGTGACTGCATCCTGAAGAAGCACCAGCATTGTTTCTATGACCCCATAAGGTATGTTTTGTTGTTATGCCCATTTTACAAATGAGAAGACGAGCAGAGGATCTCAAAACTGGACAAGATGGAATAGAACTGTTTCTGCCTATATTTCCTCACAAATAAAAGTACTGGAAACAATGCAAGAGGAACCAAGAACTTGAAACATGCTAACATCAACTGTGTTGGGACCCTATAATTGGAAAAACAAAACGATAGTGGAGCATCTTATGTCCAACCCAAGAAAGCGAGTGAAACTGAGCATTTCCTGACCTAAACACACAAAAGTAGGTGATCCAGGAAACTTCATTCCTATTCTGGGTCAAACGGGAGGTCCACTGATACAGACCAGTCTAGCTTCACGTTGGGAAGGAAGATGGATCACGAGCCCTGCCAGGAAGAAGCAAAGTGGAAAATTCCTTTTTCCTTGGGACCCCAAGCCCCCAGCAGCAGAGCAGTACCACTATGGGGGAAGGGCCCACCTTCCCAGAAGAACTGGAAAACATGGCAACAGAAACTACTCAGACTGAAATACAGAATGAAAAACAATCACATCAAACGAACAGAGCAATATCAAACACTGGGACAGTTTAAGAGGACAATTGAATTTGTAACTAGAGTTCCTAAAGGTAGGCTTCAGATATTAGAAGAAATAATGGATGAAAAATTTCCAGATTTGTTGATGTAAAAACTGTAATTTACAGGGAGTGGAAGTATTTAAAAATGACACCAAGTCACATGATAATCAAAGTGCTAAAAACATGATAAAGACAAAATTTTAAAGCTACAGAGAAAGTAGGTCACATTATCCTCAGAAGTACAAGAATGACACAAAAAAGTAGACTTCTTTTCACAAATCATTCAAATCAAAGACAGTGGAGCAACAACTTTAAAGCACTAAAATGAAAATATACTCATGCTAGAATTCTATACCCAGTCACATATCTTTAGAAAAGGAATGCAAATCAAAAATTTTTTCAGACTTACAAAAGCTTAGATTTCATTACCAGCCACCCACAGGTGCTAAAATAAATTTTACAAGAAATCCTAAAGAAATAACAAAAAAAATATATCACGTAGAAAGCTGGATTTAAACAATAGAATAAATAACAGTAGGAATAGTAATTGTATAGGCAGATATAAAAATATTTATGATTTTTACAATTTCCCTAAAATATAACCAAATATTTCTGCAAAAGAATAAAACATGAATGTATTTTGAGGTTTATAACATATATGGAACTAAAGCCAATGAAAAAATGTAGAGTTTGGGGAAGAAGAAAATGAAAGTGAAAGTCACTCAGCCGTGTCTGACTCTTTGTGACCCCAAGGACTATATAGACGATGGAATTCTCTAAGCCAGAATACTAGAGTGGGTAGCCTTTCCCGTCTCCAGGGATCTTCCCAACCCAGGGATTGAACCCAGGTCTCCCATATTTCAGGGGAATTCTTTACCAGCTGAGCCACAAGGGAAACCCAAGAATACTGGAGTGGGTAGCCTATCCCTTCTCCGGGGGATCTTCCTGACCCAGGAATCAAACCAGGGTCTCCTGAATTGCGGGTAGATTCTTTACCAACTGAGCTATCATGGAAGGAGAAGCAAGATATGTGAATACTGCAATCAAATATTCTTGGGAAGAGAAGAAAGAATATTTAATTGCAGTATTCATGTACTTCCCCGGTATATACTTCACCAGCTTCCCTGGTGACTTAGCTGGTAAAGAATTCCCTTGCAATGAAGGAGACCTGAGTTCAATTCCTGGGTTGAGAAGATACCCTGGAAAAGGGAATGGCTACTCACTCCAGTATTCTGGCCTGGAGAATCCACTACTGACTGTATAGTCCATGGGATGGCAAAGAGTTGGACATAACTGAGTGACTTTCACTTGGAAAGGAGAAGCAAGGATATTTGATTGCAGTAATCGTATACAGCACATAAGGTAGTGTAATATTGCTTGAAAGTAGACTGTAACATAAACCCTAAAGCAACAGCTGAAACAAAAGTAACAAAGTAACAACAGTAACAAAGTAACCCAGTCAAAAAAAGGGAGATGGAAATACAATCATAAAAGAAAGAAAAAGTAGAAAGGCATAGTGGGAACAGATGGGACAAATTAAAAAATAAGCACAAATTGATAATCATATTGAATATAAATGGTCTAAACACCAGATTAATAATCACACACTTGCAAATAGGATGAAATGTAAGACTCAGTTACATACGGCTTGCAGAAAGCATCAGATATAAAGACACAAGTATGTTAAAATTAGAAGTATTGAAAAATAAGTACCATTTGAACATTAATCAAAATAAGTGCCAAATTCCTACATTAATATAAGAGAAAATAATTTTCAGAGAAAAGAATATTACAAGGAATAAAGTGGATTGTTTACAAAAAAAGAGACCTACACTTAATTGTGTGCTCACTTAACTTCAGAGTTCAAAATACTTGAAATAAAATATGATAAAAAGGGTAATAAGATACAGATAAATCTATAACTGTAGTTGCATATCTCAACAACGCTTTATAAATAATTAATAAGAGAAAAGATAAGAATGTGAAACACTTGAACAAAACTGTTAATCATCCTGACCCAGGTGACACTTGCAACAGTGTTCTCAAAAACACAATACAATATTAAGCATTCTGTTAAAGATCACATGGAACATTTTCCAAGATAGCACATATTCCAAGCCATAAAATCAAAATCTGTATTAGTCAGGGTTCTAATAAGGAGCAGAACCAATAAGTGGTGTGTGTGCATGCAGACATGTGCCTGTGTGTGTGTGTTCATGTGTGTAGATGGTGAGAGTCTGAGACTGAGACTATAAGGAACTGGCTCAGTGGGTATAAGTGATACAAATCCAGGATCTGCAGAGCAGACCTTCAGGTTGTAAATCCTGAGAAAACGATGTTGCATTTCAAGTTCAAAAGTAGGCTGGAGACAGAACCCACAATTGTAGTGAAATGCTTATTATGTTCTATGAAACTAAGTTAGACAATCTGGACAATCCCCAATATTTAGAAACTAATAAAACATTTCTAAATAAAACATCAGGCCAAAAGAAATCAAAAAGAAAATTAGACAAAATTTTGAGCTGAATTAAAATGAAAATACAATATATCGAAGTGCAGGACACTGCTAAACCAGTGATAAGAAAAAAATTTATAACATTGAATCCTGCACTCAAGAATTATCAATTTTCTCAGTTACCAACAAAAGAAAGTAGAAAAATTCAGCAGAATTAGGCATCAGGTGAATAGCAAATGGGAAATAATAAAGGTCAGAGAAGAAATCAATCAAACAGTCAACAGATGAACAATAAAAGTAAGTAGTATGAAAAGCTGATTCTTTCTAAAGTTAAATAAAATAGATTAAAAAAAAGCCTACCCAGACATAACAAGAAAAAAAAAAAAACAAAACAAGAGAGGACTTAGCAATAATGAAAAAACTGGCATTACTATAGAGTTTCTGGATATTAAAAGTATTATAAATGAATATCTTAAAAAAACACTTAAGAAACTCAGCAACTTAGTTGAACAAATGCCTTAAAAATACAAACTTCTAGGTCTCATTCAAAGAGAAACTGAACTCTTAGGAAAGACTTTATATAACTGAGTTTGCAGTTAAAATTTTCCCATAAATTAAACTTCACAGAAACAGGGCTTCACTGGTGAATTATACAAAATATTTCAAGAAGAAATAAGAAAAATTAAGCCAAACTTTTCTAAAACTTAAAAATATGAATACTTTCAAATGTATTCCACAAGGCCAGTATTACCATAGTACAAAAATTGAAGAGGAAAAACAAATTATTATGTCTCGTGGAATATAGATGCAAAAAATATTAACAAATGTATTGGAAAACCAAATCCAACTGAGTGGGATTATTCCTAGGAATGCTAGGTATATTTAACATGTTTCAGTTCATTTCAGTTGCTTAGTCATGTCCGACTCTTTACGACCCCATGAATTGCAGCATGCCAGGCTTCCCTGTCCATCACCAACTCCTGGAGTTCACTCAGACTCATGTCCATCCAGTCGTTGCAAATAGGATGAAATGTAAGACTCAGTTACATACGGCTTGCAGAAAGCATCAGATATAAAGACACAAGTATGTTAAAATTAGAAGTATTGAAAAATAAGTACCATTTGAACATTAATCAAAATAAGTGCCAAATTCCTACATTAATATAAGAGAAAATAATTTTCAGAGAAAAGAATATTACAAGGAATAAAGTGGATTGTTTACAAAAAAAGAGACCTACACTTAATTGTGTGCTCACTTAACTTCAGAGTTCAAAATACTTGAAATAAAATATGATAAAAAGGGTAATAAGATACAGATAAATCTATAACTGTAGTTGCATATCTCAACAACGCTTTATAAATAATTAATAAGAGAAAAGATAAGAATGTGAAACACTTGAACAAAACTGTTAATCATCCTGACCCAGGTGACACTTGCAACAGTGTTCTCAAAAACACAATACAATATTAAGCATTCTGTTAAAGATCACATGGAACATTTTCCAAGATAGCACATATTCCAAGCCATAAAATCAAAATCTGTATTAGTCAGGGTTCTAATAAGGAGCAGAACCAATAAGTGGTGTGTGTGCATGCAGACATGTGCCTGTGTGTGTGTGTTCATGTGTGTAGATGGTGAGAGTCTGAGACTGAGACTATAAGGAACTGGCTCAGTGGGTATAAGTGATACAAATCCAGGATCTGCAGAGCAGACCTTCAGGTTGTAAATCCTGAGAAAACGATGTTGCATTTCAAGTTCAAAAGTAGGCTGGAGACAGAACCCACAATTGTAGTGAAATGCTTATTATGTTCTATGAAACTAAGTTAGACAATCTGGACAATCCCCAATATTTAGAAACTAATAAAACATTTCTAAATAAAACATCAGGCCAAAAGAAATCAAAAAGAAAATTAGACAAAATTTTGAGCTGAATTAAAATGAAAATACAATATATCGAAGTGCAGGACACTGCTAAACCAGTGATAAGAAAAAAATTTATAACATTGAATCCTGCACTCAAGAATTATCAATTTTCTCAGTTACCAACAAAAGAAAGTAGAAAAATTCAGCAGAATTAGGCATCAGGTGAATAGCAAATGGGAAATAATAAAGGTCAGAGAAGAAATCAATCAAACAGTCAACAGATGAACAATAAAAGTAAGTAGTATGAAAAGCTGATTCTTTCTAAAGTTAAATAAAATAGATTAAAAAAAAGCCTACCCAGACATAACAAGAAAAAAAAAAAAACAAAACAAGAGAGGACTTAGCAATAATGAAAAAACTGGCATTACTATAGAGTTTCTGGATATTAAAAGTATTATAAATGAATATCTTAAAAAAACACTTAAGAAACTCAGCAACTTAGTTGAACAAATGCCTTAAAAATACAAACTTCTAGGTCTCATTCAAAGAGAAACTGAACTCTTAGGAAAGACTTTATATAACTGAGTTTGCAGTTAAAATTTTCCCATAAATTAAACTTCACAGAAACAGGGCTTCACTGGTGAATTATACAAAATATTTCAAGAAGAAATAAGAAAAATTAAGCCAAACTTTTCTAAAACTTAAAAATATGAATACTTTCAAATGTATTCCACAAGGCCAGTATTACCATAGTACAAAAATTGAAGAGGAAAAACAAATTATTATGTCTCGTGGAATATAGATGCAAAAAATATTAACAAATGTATTGGAAAACCAAATCCAACTGAGTGGGATTATTCCTAGGAATGCTAGGTATATTTAACATGTTTCAGTTCATTTCAGTTGCTTAGTCATGTCCGACTCTTTACGACCCCATGAATTGCAGCATGCCAGGCTTCCCTGTCCATCACCAACTCCTGGAGTTCACTCAGACTCATGTCCATCCAGTCGGTGATGCTATCCAGCCATCTCATCCTCTGTCGTCCCCTTCTCCTCCTGCTCCCAATCCCTCCCAGCATCAGAGTCTTTTCCAATGAAGAGTCTTCACCTCTTCGCATGAGGTGGCAAAAGTACTGGAGTTTCAGCTTTAGCATCATTCTTTCCAAAGAAATCCCAGGGCTGATCTCCTTCAGAATGGATCTCCTTCAGAATGGTTGGATCTCCTTGCAGTCCAAGGGACACTCAAGAGTTTTCAAAACCACAGTTCAAAAGCATCAATTCTTCAGCGCTGAGCTTTCTTCACGGTCCAACTCTCACATCCATACATGACCACAGGAAAAACCATAGCCTTGACTAGATGGACCTTTGTTGGCAAAGTAATATCTCTGCTTTTCAATATGCTATCTAGGTTGATCACAACTTTTCTTCCAAGGAGTAAGTGTCTTTTAATTTCATGGCTGCAGTCACCATCTGCAGTGATTTTGGAGCCCCCCCAAAATAAAATCTGACACTGTTTCCACTGTTTCCCAACTATTTCCCATTTACATGTTTAAATCAAAGTAATTCACCATGTGAGTAACCTAAAAAGAAAAAAAAAAAGGTGAATATCTAAAGAGTTAGAGAAAGAATTTGAGAAAATTCAACATCTTCACCTTATTTTCAAAAACTTAATGAATGTAGAAGTATAAGCACATTTCTTAAACCTGATCTATGAAATATATGCAGCTCTTGTGTACACATCTGGCTGACCTGACCCTCGGTGCCAGCTCTGGTCTCTGGCTAACCAGAGGACAGCGGGGTGAGGTGGATGGGTCTTCTCTCCTGGGCACAGGCATCTGGTGGTGGCTGAGATGAAGGGCCTTCTTGGTGGTGCAGTGGTTAAGGATCTGCCTGCCAATGCAGGAGACATAAGAGACATGGGTTTGGTCCCTGGTCTGGGAAGATACTCTGGGGAAGGAAGTGGCAACCCACTCCAGTATTCTTGCCTAGAAAATCCCATGCACAGAGGAGTCTGGAGAGCTACAGTTCATGGGGTCACAAAAGAGTCAGTCACGAAAAAGTGACCATATAATAATAACACGACAAAGTGACCATTTAATAATGACATTGTATTAATGATAAAAGACAATGATGTATCACCCTTAAAATCAAAAACATATAAAATATATCATCAATCCTTTTTTCTTTTCAATTTTATTACAATATAAATGACATACAGAACTGTATATATTTATGAAGTACAGCATAAGGAATTGACATATAAATCATGAAATGATTACTACAATAAGTGAAGTGAAAATCCATTATTTAGTACAGATATAAAATAAAAGATATAAAAAATTTTCCTTATAATGAGACGTCAAGATTTGTTCTTTTAAAAATTTTCATATATAATGTACAGCAGTTTTAATTATATTTATCATGCTGTGCATTCTACCTCTAGTACACACATTTTTCTTTTCACTGGAACTTTTTACATTTGTGCTTACTTCATCAAATACAATCTCCCCACAACTCTGCATCTGGTAACCACAAATCTGATCTTCTTCTATGAGTACATTTGTTTGTTTTTGAACAGTATTGACCTTCAATACTATGTGAGATTCTAGTGCACAATATAGTGATCCAATACTGCCATACATTTTAAAGTTATCATCATGATAAATCTAGTTACCATATGCCAACATATTAAGATATTATGTAATTATTGGCTGTCTTACCCACAGTGTACATTTCATATTCCCTTGACTTATTTATTTTGTAACTGGAAGTTTGTACTTCTTAGTCTCCTTCACGTTATTTTCTCATTCTTCCACCCCTTCCTCTTATACAGCCATCTGTTTACCCTCTGTATCTACCCTCTGTTTCTCTTCTATGATGTTTGTTTGTTTTTCTTCTGGATTCCACATATAAATGAAATATGCACACTATCTGTCTTTCTCTGTCTGACTTGTTTCACTTAGCATGATGCTCTCTAGGCCTCCCACGTTGTCACAAATAGCAATATCTCATTCTTCTTATAGCTGAGTAATACTCCATTGTGTATGTACCACATCTTGTCCATAATCTGTTGATGGACACTTAGCTTGCTAACATATCCTGGTTGTTTGAAGTATGCAGCTACAAACATCGGGGTGCATCTATCTTTCCAAATGAGTGTTTTTTGTTATTTTTGGATCAGTACTCACAAATGGAATTGCTGGATGGTATGGTAGTTCTATTTGTAGCTTTTTGAGGAACATCCATAGTGTTTTTCATAATGGCTGCAACAATTTACATTCACACCAACAGTGTGTGCAGGGCCCCTTTCCTCCAAAACTTAACCAGCACCTGCTGTTTGTTGTCTTTTTATAATATCCATCCTGACAAACGTAAAGCAGTGTCTCGTGTGATTCTGACTTGCATTTTCCTGATGATTGATGGTGCTGAGCATCTTTTCACATGCCTAGTGGCCCTCTGTATATCTTCTTTGGAAAAAATGTTTTTGCCATAACTGAATGTAGAATTTTGTCAAAAAACTTTCTACATCTATTGAAATTTTCATGATTTATATTCTGTAATTGGTTAATGTGGTGTATCACACTCACTGATTTGTGGATATTGAGACATCCTCACATCCCTGGGATAAACCTCACTTGATCATATTATATAAATCCATTTAATGTAGTGTTGAATTTTGTTTGCTAATATTTTGTTGAGGATTTTTGCACTTCTGTTCATCAGTGTTATTGGTCTGTACATTTGTGTTGTTGCTGCTGTATCTTTGTCTAGTTTTGGTGTCAGGTTGATGTTAGCTTTTTAGAATAAGTTTAGAAATTTCCCTCTTCTGCAATTTTTTGAAGTCATTTGAGAAGTGTGGATGCTAACTTTTCCTTAAATATTTGGTAAAATTCATGTGTGAAGCTGTCTGGCCCTGAACTTTTGTTTGTTGGAAGTTTTAAAATTTATGATTCATTACTGGTAATTGGTCTGTTCACATTTTCTCTTTTCTCCAGTTTCACTCTTGGAAGATTGCCCATTCTAGAGATTTGTTTCTTCTAGATTGTCTATTTTATTGGTGTATAATTGTTTGCAGTGGGCTCTTTTTCCTATGTGTTTCTGTGGGGTCAGTTATAGCTTACATTTTTTTCATTTCCAGTTTTATTGATTTGGGCCCTCTCTTTTTCTTGATGAGTGTGACTAAAGGAAAGTGAAAGTGAAGTCGCTCAGTCGTGTTCGACTCTTTGCGACCCCATAGACTGCCAGGCTCCTCTGTCCATGGGATTTTCCAGGCAATAGTACTAGACTGGATTGCCATTTCCTTCTCCAGGGGATCTTTCCAACCCAGGGATTGAACCCAGGTCTCCCGCATTGTAGACAGATACTTTACCATCTGAGCCACCAGGGAAGTCTAGGAAGTGTGGCTAAAGGTTTATCAATTACTTTAAATCTTTTCAATGACTAGCTTTTATTTTCACTTATCTCCCTATTGTTTTTACAGTCTTTATTTCATTTATTTCTACTTTGATCTTTATGATATCTTTCCATCTACTAATGTTGGATTTTATTTGTCCTTCTTTTTCTGGTTCCATTAGGTGTGAGGTTAGATCGTTTATTGATGATTTTTTCTTATTTCTTGAGATAGACTTGTATTGCTATAAACTTCCTTTTTAGAACTGCTTTCACTGTGTCCCAAAGATTCTGGATCATTATGTGTTTTTGGTTTTGTTTTTTGTTTTTTTTGGTCTTTAGGTATTTCTTGATTTCCTTTTTTTTTTCCTTAAATGATCCATTTGTCGTTCGGTAGCTTTATTGTTTAACCTCCATGTGTTTGTGTATTTTTGCCGTGTTTCCCTTACACTTAATTTCTAGTATTATAGTGTTGTGGTTAGAAAACATGCTTGATATGATTTCATTCTTCTTAAATTTAATGAGAACTTATTTTGTGGCCTAGCCTGTCATCTATCCTGGAGAATGTTCCTCTTTTCTCTTGAAGTCTGTTCAACATTGTACTGTAGATTCTACACAGTGATACAAGGAAAATAAAATAGACTTAGATTGGAACAAAAAAGAAAAACTCTCTATTCACAGAGACATAACCATCAATGGAGAAAATGCAACTAAATTCACAAAAACACTGCCAAAACAAATTATTTCAGCAAGTTCTAATTGTATGTTATAAATTTGAATATTGCAAAATATCACTTAATTAAATGTAAACAGTCTTAAATAAAATGAAAGCTATATTGTGGTTATAGATCAAAAAGCTAATTTTTATTATGATATCAGTTTTCTCAAAATTGGCCTATAAATTCAATCATAGTCAAACCCCCAGCAAGTTTCTTTGTAAAAACGTACAAGATTATTTTTTAAATTATATGGAAATTCAAAACTAATTAGATCATTAACAACACAGTTGAAAAAGTTATCTTCTTAATTTTAAGATTTATTATAAAGCTAAAATGATGAAGAGAGTATGGTATTCACATAAAAAGAGGCAATAGTTTAATGGAACAGAGAAGAGGAACTAAAATATACCCGTACATAAATGGGCAATTGATTTTCTAGAAAGGTGCTGTGTCAAATTAATAAGTATAAAAGATAATATTTTCAATGAATGGTCCTGTAACAGCTGAAAAGTATGTGTATGTCCTTAGTCATTAAGTTGTGTCTGACCCTTTGCAACGCTATGGCCTGTAGCCTGCCAGGCTCCTCTGCCCATGGGATTTCCCAGGCAAGAATACTGGAGTGGGTTGCCATTCCTTTCTCCTCAGGATCAAACCAGCATGTCTTGCACTGACAGGCAGATTCTTTAATGCTGAGCCAACAGTTGAAAAGACATGGGTTAAAAAAACTTTGAACCTTTTTGCACAACATATGCAAACATATAACTTAAAATTGATTATAGATATATGCATTAAAACTACAAAATTTCTTTGAGAAAATTTCAGAGAAACTAATTACTTTGAATTTGATATATAACACTAAAAGCATAATTCAAAAAGAAAAAAGTGGTTAATTCATTTCTATAGGTATGTTTAGAACATTTTTCCTGCATTCATCTACCTGCATTATTCAAGAGAATGTTTATGGCCCCAGATAGAGAACAACTTTTTACAGATCATGGTTGACAGTCAAAGATTACTTGTTTCAAAAACTAACATCTACTCTCTCTTTCTGGAGGCCCAAGAGGAGCAAAAGTCAATATCATTCATGGTGGAAGCCACCTTTCCACAGGACTCCATGCCCCTCTGAACTCAAGTCAAGTGAAACTCTCAATTCTTGCAGGAAATTCTCAGTTATTAACAACTTTCATTTACTACCTACCAATAGTAGATCATAGTGAGTGTTAACTAATGATGACACTCAGACCGAGCTCAACACACCCTTTATCTCAGTGCATCTCAGTTAACAAAAATACCCAGGACTCCTGAGTTATTCATTGGGCCCACTCTCCATTGTGTTGAGTCTATAATCTTTTTTTTTTTCCCCTTCTATTTGGCCCTTCTGCAAGTCCTGTCGAACTCCCCCACCAGGAATCAAACCTATGTACCTGCAGTGGAAGTGTGGAGTCTTAACCGCTGGAAGTCCAGGGAAGTCCTATAACCATTTTGGATGCTTCCTCAACCCCTACTCATCTAAAATTTTTCCACTGGCCACTCTGAAACTCAAAGTGAATAACCAAGGGAATTTCCTGCATCCTCAAATTCTGCTTTAAACGTTTTTTTCACTTCTAGATTCAAGTGAAACCTCTCCTTATATTATGCATTTATTTTTCTTATCACAAAATGACTCTTTCTTGATCCAGCGTCTCATCAGTCACTCTATTTTTCTCATTTGCTTAACAGCAAAATGTGTTGACAAATTTGTCTGTATTTTTTCCTCAATTTTTCTCCTCAAATGTTTACTTCCTCCAACTCTAACAGCTTTTGTCTTCATCACTCCACAGGTTGTGCTTTTATCACATAATCAAATAATATACTTATTTTTATAGTGTTGGTTCTTGGTCATAAGCATTGGAAAGATGTGGTCACTCTTATTTCCTAGAAACATTTTATTCATTTTTGAGGAAAGACATCATTTTGTCTCCTTTCCTGTTCTGCATTTTGAGGAGGTCCATCCTAGGCTCTTTTTCTTTTTCTGTTTCTTTATCTTCTTTAATTTATATTAAAAATATAAATGCCTCTGAAATCAGTCCTTGAATTTCTCTTTGATTCTATCTATACTCATTCCTTAGATGATCTTGCCTATTTATAAGCTAATGCATTTACAATTTATATTTTCTGTTCTGAACTCTATCTTGAGCTTTACTTTCCCTAATCCTACTATCAGATCAATAGCTCCAGTGAAAGTCTGATAAGTCTCAAATCTGACATTCAAAAGATGAGTTACTGATGTTAAACTTTAAACTTTCTCTATTGATGACAACTCCATCTTTACTGTTATTCATTACAAATATTAATCCTGTTATTTCTTTCTAGCATCATATCCAGACCATTGGGAAATCTCGTTGATTTCAAAGACGTAAAGACTCTAACCATTTAGGATTACCCATACACTTATCTGATCCAAAACACCTTAAAATCCCCTCACCACTTTTCTCTCTCTGTTTCTCCCTTATGTCTACCGTACCAGCTATCTTGCTGCCCTAGGGCATTTGGGGTATCAGTTCAGTTCAGTCGCTCAGTCGTGTCTGACTCTTTGTGACCCCATGAATCGCAGCACACCAGGCCTCCCTGTCCATTACCAACTCCCAGAGTTCTCTCAAACTCACGTCCATCGAGTCAGTGATTCCATCCAGCCATCTCATCCTCTGTCGTCCCCTTCTCCTCCTGCCCCCAATCCCTCCCAGCATCAGAGTCTTTTCCAATGAGTCATGCTGGGGTCCAGCCCCCGCAGGATCCAGGGAAACCCAAAGGAGAAATGGCGTTGGCGATTGATTTAGAGAGGGAGAGAGACAGATAATAATGTTGTAGATAAGAAAATAGAGGAGAGAAGAAAAGAGGCTGATGTTCCTTGGTTTATACAGAAAATCAATAAAGTCTCAAGACAAGAGACTTGCACCGTCTACGTGAGGCCACAGGTGCCCTCCCGGTCTCCCGAGGGAGTGAAAGCACAGGGGCCTTCCCGGTCAGGTCTTAGAAACCCAGGCAAATAAGCAGACACGGTGGATCTCTGTACTCCAGATGGGAACTAGCCTGAAAGAGAGAGTAAGAGGCGGAAAATGATTGACACGAGGAGATCAAGCTGCTTTGACGAGCAAGATCTGTAGCTTTATTTTTAAACAGTACTTATATACCTTTTTGCACATAGAGGGAAATGAAAGATGCAAGGTCATACAGAATCAGCCCAACATTCCAGCAGTTTTGCCCTTATCAAAACCATGATTTTTTCTGCATACCTTTCCCACAAATAATGTTGTGTTCAGTATCCTCTGGCCTTGGAGGCCTGTGAACATTGTATGACCCTCTTTTGATAAAGGCTGCTCAACCAAAAAACTTATTTTCCCTCAGAGTGTTTTTTCTTTATATTTCTAATCTATGTCAGCCTCAGAAAGTGCCAAAAAGAGTTACGTTTTTCACAGAGCAAAGATGCAGTGAGTTACAAGAAAGAATCAATTAGCTCAAAAGTCTGATATGGTTAAATTCAAGGCTACATGTGTTTTTCTTGCATTCTCACTATGTTAACTAACACATTCCCAGGTGCACAGTGGATAAGAGATATGGGAACTTAGCAACAAGCATTGGCCCAATAATGAAATCCTACACCAGCACTAGCACTACTCTAATAATCTTATAACTCTTTCAAAGGCTCTATGTTTTAGGCTTTGTGTGCTTCTCACAGTTCGGAGGTTGTAAATAATTGTATGCATAGCTGCAAGAGTTTGAATATATGTGCCAAGCAAGCTAGAATGCTAACAGAGGGGGTTTGATTTGTAATATTCCTCTCATGTCCAGGAGACTTATTAGCTATAGCCCTAAGTTGATTTTCTTCAGAGAAACGTGGTCAGGGTTAGCCCCCTGTTAATGTCAGAGGAGTTGGTGAAAGTCATGAAACAGTAAAACAGACCGATGCTGGTTTTGGGGTAGAATGCTCGAGAAAGCCTAGGGAGCCCCTTGAGCTCTGAAGCCTTGCTTAACAGTTCTCTTCCACATGACCCTGTCATGGGTGGGATCTCCTGTGGCAGCTCCCAGCAGAGTCAACTCTTCACATGAGGTGGCCACAGTAGCAAAGTTTCAGCTTTAGCATCATTCCTTCCAAAGAAATCCCAGGGTTGATCTCCTTCAGAATGGACTGGTTGGATCTCCTTGCAGTCTGAGGGACTCTCAAGAGTCTTCTCCACATCACAGTTCAAAAGGATCAATTCTTTGGCACTCAGCTTTCTTCACAGTCCAACTCTCACATCCAGAGATGACCACTGGAAAAACCATAGCCTTGACTAGATGGACCTTTGTTGGCAAAGTAATGTCTCTGATTTTGAATATGCTATTTAGGTTCGTCACAACTTTCCTTCCAAGAAGTAAACATCTTTTAATTTCATGGCTGCAGTCACCATCTGCAGTGATTTTGGAGCCCCCCAAAATAAAATCTGACACTATTTCCACTGTTTCCCCATCTATTTGCCATAAAGTGATGGGACTGGATGCCATACATTTCTGAATACTCTTCATCAAAGTGCACACCAGCATCTAGGTGGAAAGTTCTATATAAAGCTACGATTTTATTTCCCCCAATAATTGGCAAATATGAATATTATATAAACACTATGTATTTGAGATCTAATTAAATCTAAATCACAAAAGAAAATCATAAACATCCAAATTGAAAGAAAATGAAATCTTCATGGAATTCCAACTGCCTTGGGTTCTTTGTGTCTTTAAGTACCTGCAGCAATGGAAATACTATTATGTTGAATCATTTTATAAAAACACCTAATTTATCAGACAGTATGTTCATTTGAACAAAGGGATCATGTTTTTTTTTTATTATTATTTCCCCAGAGCTTAGCTGAGTAATTGATTCATAGAAAGCACATAGCAAATATTTGTTGAACTAAATTATGTTTAATAAATATTGCCAATCAAGCAGACAGAAAATGTTCTGCCAAGTAACTGCTTGGCTGTTTGAACAAGGTCCAATATGGAGGATTCTGAAAGCTTTGAAAAATTAACTTTGCAAACCCAATTATTTTTGAAAAGACTTTTTAATATTTTTATTTTTTTTTACAGAATATAAACTATCTCCTCTAACATACTACAAAAGTAAAAGTAAGAATTTTACTTTGTAAGGGGATTAACTCAATTATATAAAGCCCAATTCTAGGTATAAACTTCAGCCTTTGCAAAAAAAAAAATATTTGCCAGCTCTAATCTGTCAAAAAAAGAAAAAACTGGGGGAAGGCAGAGGGTAAGGTTATTGAACAGCTTTTGAATGTAAAAAGGGATTTTTTAGTGACCAATATTTGAATTGACAGGCATATTTAAAAGTCTAAAATAATTCAAAGATCCAGGATCATCCTTCTCATACAAAATTTCAACAGAAAAATAAATACATAATGATGAAAAAAGAATAATGTAACTGTAAATAAACCCACACAAATATAGTCAGTTAATTTATAAGAAAGAAGCCAAGAATATATAATGTGGAGAGGACAGTCTCTACAATAAGTAGTGTTGAGAATATTGGAAAGTCACAAAACAAAACCAAAAAAAACTTGGTATCTTATACCTAACATGAAAATTGATTCAAAATGAATTAAAGACTTAAATGCAAGACTTGAAATCACAAAACTCCTAGAAGAAAACACTGGTAGTAAGCTCTTTGATATATAGGTCTTAGTGAAGATTTTTAAAATAAAATCCTGACTTCAAAACCAAAAGCAACAGAAGCAAAAGTAAACAAGCTGGACTTCATAAAACTAAAGAGCTTCTGCACAGCAAAGGAAACCATCATCAAAATGAAAAACAACCTACTGAATGAGAGAAAATATTTGCAAATCATATGTTCAATGATGGATTAATATTCAAAATATATAATAACTAATACAACTCAACAACAATAAAAAGATAAACCACCTGATTAAAAAATTGTCAGAGAATCTGGACAGACATTTCCCCAAAGATATAAAGATGGCCAATAGGTGGTACATAAAAAGAGGTTCAGCAAAACTAAATGTTAGGGAAATACAAATAAAAACCACAATGAGATAACACTCATACTTACTAGTATGCAAATGTACATAAAACTTTAAAATTTAACAATAAAGAGATAAACCCATTCTATATTAAAAGGGTAGATACTCATTGAGGTCTCCTGATTTCAGAATTAGGACTTCCCTGGTGGCTCAAAAGATAACACGTCTGCCTATAATGTGGCAGATCTGGGTTTAATCCCTGGGTCGGGAAGATCTCCTGGAGAAGGAAATGGCAACCCACTCCAGTATTCTTGTCTGGAATATCCCATGGACAGAGGAGCCTGGTAGGCGACAGTCCACATAATTTATGACTCCCCCTGTACTTAATGCTTTAGTATGAAAATGCAGAAAGAGTTTGTTGGTGGTTGTAGTAGATGTATGAATGGAAACATTTGAAATGGAGGTTGGAATTTTCCCTTATCTTTAACAGCTTGCAGACTAGAGCATGTGCACTTTTATAATGATCCATTGAAAGCTTCTCCTGCCCTCAAGCTAACACTCATCCTAGCTCTTATCTTGTGGAAAAAATGTTTCTGTATATGCTCAGTTCAGTTCAGTACAGTCGCTCAGTCATATCTGACTCTTTGCAACCCCATGAGTCGCACCATGCCAGGCCTCCCTGTCCATCACCAACTCACGTAGTTTACCCAAACTCATATCCATTGAGTCGATGATGCCATCCAGCCATCTCATCCTCTGTCGTCCCCTTCTCCTGCCCCCAATCCCTCTCAGCATCAGGGTCTTTTCTAATGAGTCAACTCTCCGAATGAGGTGGCCAAAGTATTGGAGTTTCAGCTTCAGCATAAGTCCTTCCAAAGGACACCCAGGACCAATCTCCTTTAGGATGGACTGGTTGGATCTCCTTGCAGTCCAAGGGACTCTCAAGAGTCTTCTCCAACACCACAGTAAAAGCATCAATTCTTTGGTGCTCAGCTTACTTCACAGTCCAACTCTCACATCCATACATGACCACAGGAAAAACCATAGCCTTGACTAGAAGGACCTTTGTTGGCAAAGTAATGTCTCTGCTTTTGAATATGCTATCTAGGTTGGTCACAACTTGTCTTCCAAGGAGTAAGCATCTTTTAATTTCATGGCGGCAATCACCATCTGCAGTGATTTTGGAGTCTCCAAAATAAATTCTGAAATTGTTTCCACTGTTTCCCCATCTATTTCCCATGAAGTGATGGGACCAGATGCCATGATCTTCGTTTTCTGAATGTTGAGCTTCAAGACAACTTTTTCACTCTCCTCTTTCACTTTCATCAAGAGGCTTTTTAGTTTCTTTTCAATTTCTGTCATTAGGGTGGTGTCATCTGCATATCTGAGGTTATTGATATTTCTCCTGCAATCTTGATTCCAGCTTGTGTTTCTTCCAGATCAGTGTTTCTTATGATGTACTCTGCATATAAGTTAAATAAGCAGGGTGACAATATACAGCCTTGACGTACTCCTTTCCCTATTTGGAACCAGTCTGTTGTTCCATGTCCAGTTCTAACTATTGCTTCCTGACCTGCATATAGGTTTCTCAAAAAGCAGATCAGGTGGTCTGGTATTCCCATTTCTCTCAGGATTTTCCACAGTTTATTGTGATCCACACAGTCAAAGGCTTTGGCATAGTCAATAAAGCAGAAATTGATTTTTTTCAGGAACTCTCTTGCTTTTTCCATGATCCAGCAGATGTTGGCAATTTGATCTCTGGTTCCTCTGCCTTATCGAAAACCAGCTTGAACATCAGGAAGTTCACGGTTCACAGACTGCTGAAGCCTGGCTTGGAGAATTTTGAGCATTACTTTACTAGCATGTGAGATGAGTGCAATTGTGCGGTAGTTTGAGCATTCTTTGGCATTGCCTTTCTTTGGAATTGGAATGAACACTGACCTTTTCCAGTCCTGTGGCTACTGCTGAGTATTCCAAATTTGCTGGCATATTGAGTGCAGTACTTTCACAGCATCATCTTTCAGGATTTGAAAGAGCTCAACTGGAATTCCATCACCTCTACTAGCTTTGTTTTTAGTGATGCTTTCTAAGACCCACTTGACTTCACATTCCAGGATGTCTGGCTCTAAATGTGTGATCACACCATCTTGATTATCCTGGTCATGAAGATCTTTTTTGTACAGTTCTTCTGTGTATTCTTGCCACCTCTTCTTATTATCTTCTGCTTCTGTTAGGTCCGTACAATTTCTGTCCTTTATTGAGCCCATCTTTGTGTGAGATATTCCCTTGGTATCTCTAATTTTCTTGAAGAGATCTCTAGTCTTTCTCATTCTGTTGTTTTCCTCTATTTCTTTGTATTGATCTCTGAGGAAAGCTTTCCTATCTCTCCTTGTTATTCTTTGGAACTCTGCATTCAGATGCTTGTATCTTTCCTTTTCTACTTTGCTATTCACTTCTCTTCTTTTCACAGATATTTGTAACGCCTCTGCAGACAGCCATTTTCCTTTTTTCCATTTCTTTTCCTTGAGGATGATCTTGATCTCTGTCTCCTGTACAATGTCATGAACCTCCGTCCATAGTTCATCAGGCACTCTGTCTATCAGATCTAGTCCCTTAAGTCTATTTCTCACTTCCACTGTATAATCGTAAGTGATTTGATTTAGGTCATACCTGAATGGTCTAGTGATTTTCTGTACTTTCTCCAATTTAAGCCTGAATTTGGCAATGAGGATTTCATGATCTGAGTCACAGTCAGCTCCTGATCTTGTTTTTGTTCCATGTATAGAGATTCTCCAAGTTTCACTGCAAATAATATAATCAATCTGATTTCAGTGTTGACTATCTGGTGATGTCCATGTGTAGAGTCTTCTCTTGTGCTGTTGGAAGAGGGTGTTTTCTATGACCAGTACATTCTCTTGGCAAAACTCTGTGAGCCTTTGCCCTGCTTCATTCTGCATTCCAAGGCCAAATTTGCCTGTTACTCCAGGTGTTTCTTAACTTCCTAGTTTTGCATTCCAGTCCCGTATAATGAAAAGGACATCTTTTTTGGGTGTTAGTTCTAAAAGGTCTTGTAGGTCTTCATAGAAGTGTTAAACTTCAGCTTCTTCAGCGTGACTGGTTGGGGCATAGACCTGGATTACTGTGATATTGAATGGTTTGCCTTGGAAATGAAGAGATCATTCTGTCGTTTTTGAGATTGCATCCAAGTACTGCATTTTGGACACTTTTGTTGACTATGATGGCTACTCATTTCTTCTAAGGGATTCTTTCCCACAGTAGTAGATATAATGGTCATCTGAGTTAAATTCACCCTTTCCAGTCCATTTTAGTTCCCTGATTCCTAGAATGTTGACGTTCACTCTTGTCATCTCCTGTTTGACCACTTCCAATTTGCCTTGATTCATGGACCTGACATTCCAGGTTCCTATGCAATATTGCTCTTACAGCATCAGACCTTGCTTCTGTCACCAATCACATCCACAGTTGGGTATTGTTTTTGCTTTGGCTCCATCCCTTCATTCTTTCTAGAGTTATTTCTCCTCTAATCCCCAGTAGCATATTGGGCACCTACTGATCTGGGGAGTTCCTCTATCAGTATCCTATCATTTTGCCTTTTCATACTGTTCATGGGGTTCTCAAGGCAAGAATACTGAAGTAGTTTGCCATTCCTTTCTCCAGTGGACCACATTATATCAGACTTCTCCACCATGACCCTTCGTCTTGAGTGGCTCAACATCACATGTGTTAATTTTGTTGAGTTAGACAAGGCTGTGGTCCATGTGATCAGATTAGAGAGTTTTCTGTGATTATGGTCATTCTGATGTCCTCTCACAAAATCTAACATCTCACTTGATTTTCTCTTACCTTGGACTTGGAGTATCTCTTCACAGCTGCTTGAGCAAAGTGCAGCCGCTGTTCCTTACCTTGGATGAGTGGCCCCTCCTGACCTTAAACGTGGAGTAGCTCCTCCTGGCCCTCTTGTGCCTGCTTAGCTGCTGCTCCTTGGACTTGGGGTAGCTCCTCTCAGCCACTCCTATGTCTTTAAACTTCAGCTTCTTCAGCGTGACTGGTTGGGGCATAGACCTGGATTACTGTGATATTGAATGGTTTGCCTTGGAAATGAAGAGATCATTCTGTCGTTTTTGAGATTGCATCCAAGTACTGCATTTTGGACACTTTTGTTGACTATGATGGCTACTCATTTCTTCTAAGGGATTCTTTCCCACAGTAGTAGATATAATGGTCATCTGAGTTAAATTCACCCTTTCCAGTCCATTTTAGTTCCCTGATTCCTAGAATGTTGACGTTCACTCTTGTCATCTCCTGTTTGACCACTTCCAATTTGCCTTGATTCATGGACCTGACATTCCAGGTTCCTATGCAATATTGCTCTTACAGCATCAGACCTTGCTTCTGTCACCAATCACATCCACAGTTGGGTATTGTTTTTGCTTTGGCTCCATCCCTTCATTCTTTCTAGAGTTATTTCTCCTCTAATCCCCAGTAGCATATTGGGCACCTACTGATCTGGGGAGTTCCTCTATCAGTATCCTATCATTTTGCCTTTTCATACTGTTCATGGGGTTCTCAAGGCAAGAATACTGAAGTAGTTTGCCATTCCTTTCTCCAGTGGACCACATTATATCAGACTTCTCCACCATGACCCTTCGTCTTGAGTGGCTCAACATCACATGTGTTAATTTTGTTGAGTTAGACAAGGCTGTGGTCCATGTGATCAGATTAGAGAGTTTTCTGTGATTATGGTCATTCTGATGTCCTCTCACAAAATCTAACATCTCACTTGATTTTCTCTTACCTTGGACTTGGAGTATCTCTTCACAGCTGCTTGAGCAAAGTGCAGCCGCTGTTCCTTACCTTGGATGAGTGGCCCCTCCTGACCTTAAACGTGGAGTAGCTCCTCCTGGCCCTCTTGTGCCTGCTTAGCTGCTGCTCCTTGGACTTGGGGTAGCTCCTCTCAGCCACTCCTATGTCTTCGGAGCCTAGATGTACTCAGTTCAGTTCAGTTCAGTTCAGTTCATTTCAGTCGCTCAGTCATGTTCGACTGAGTCTTTGTCACCCCATGAATCGCAGCACACCAGGCTTCCTTGTACATCACCAACTCCCAGAGTTCACTCAGACTCATGTTCATTGAGTCAGTGGTGCCATTCAGCCATTGCATCCTCTGTCATCCCCTTCTCCTCCTGCCCCCAATCCCTCCCAGCATCAAAGTCTGTTCCAATGAGTCAACTCTTCACATGAGGTGGCCAAAGTACTGGAGTTTCAGCTTTAGTATCATTCCTTCCAAAGAAACCCCAGGGTTGATATCCTTTAGAATAGACTGGTTGGATCTCCTTGCAGCCCAAGAAACTGTCAAGGGTCTTCTGAAACATCACAGTTCAAAAGCATCAATTCTTTGGCGCTCAGCCTTCTTCACAGTCCAACTCTCACATCCATACATGACCAAAGGAAAAACCATAGCCTTAGACTAGACAGACCTTAGTTGGCAAAATAATGTCTCTGCTTTTGAATATACTATCTAGGTTGGTCATAATTTTTCTTCCAAGGAGTAAGTGTCTTTTAATTTCATGGCTGCAGTCACCATCTGTAGTGATTTTGGAGCCCAAAAAAATAAAGTCTGACACTGTTTCCACTGTTTCTCCATCTATTTCCCATGAAGTGATGGGACTGGATGCCATGATCTTCGTTTTCTGAATGTTGAGCTTTAAGACAATTTTTTCAGGCTCCTCTTTCACTTTCATCAAGAGGCTTTTGAGTTCCAGTTCAATTTCTGCCATAAGGGTAGTGTCATCTGCATATCTGAGGTTATTGATATTTCTCCGGGCTATCTTGATTGTAACTTGTGTTTCTTCCAGTCCAGTGTTTCTCATGATGTACTCTGAATATAAGTTAAATAAGCAGGGCCAGACATCTTGGAATGTGAAGTCAGGTGGGCCTTAGAGAGCATCACTATGAACAAAGCTAGTGGAGGTGATGGAATTCCAGTTGAGCTCTTTCAAGTCCTGAAAGATGATGCTGTGAAAGTACTGCACTCAATATGCCAGCAAATTTGGACAACTCAGCAGTGGCCACAGGACTGGAAAAGGTCAGCTTTCATTCTAATTCCAAAGAAAGGCAATGCCAAAGAATGCTCAAACTACCGCACAATTGCACTCATCTCACATGCTAGTAAAGTAATGCTCAAAATTCTCCAAGCTAGGCTTCAGCAGTCTGTGAACCGTGAACTTCCAGATGTTCAAGCTGGTTTTCGATAAGGCAGAGGAACCAGAGATCAAATTGCCAACATCCACTGGATCATGGAAAAAGCAAGAGAGTTCCAGAAAAAAATCAATTTCTGCTTTATTGACTATGCCAAATCCTTTGACTGTGTGGATCACAATAAACTGTGGAAAATTCTGAAAGAGATGGGAATACCAGAGCACCTGACCTGCCTCTTGAGAAATCTGTGTGCAGGTCAGGAAGCAACAGTTAGAACTGGACATGGACTGGTTCCAAATAGGAAAATGAGTACGTCAAGGCTGTATATTGTCACCTGGCTTATTTAACTTATATGCAGAGGAAGTACATCATGAGAAACTCTGGGCTGGAAGAAACAGAAACTGGAATCAAGATTGCCGGGAGAAATATCAATAACCTCAGATATGCAGATGACACCACCCTTATGGCAGAAAGTGAAGAGGAACTAAAAAGCCTCTTGATGAAAGTGAAAGAGGAAAGCGAAAAAGTTGGCTTAAAGCTCAACATTCAGAAAATGAAGATCATGGCATCTGGTCCCATCACTTCATGG
>SJYG01000174.1:1973997-2020949 GCA_006410535.1 Litocranius walleri | reverse complement strand
GGTCCCATCACTTCATGGGAAATAGATGGGTAAACAGTGGAAACAGTGTCAGACTTTATTTTGAGGGGCTCCAAAATCACTGCAGATGGTGACTGCAGCCATGAAATTAGAAGACATTTACTCCTTGGAAGGAAAGTTATGACCAACCTAGATAGCATATTCAAAAGCAGAGACATTACTTTGCCAACTAAATTCTGGCTAGTCAAGACTATGGTTTTTCCTTTGGTCATGTATGGATGTGAGTGTTGGACTGTGAAGAAGGCTGAGCGCCGAAGAATTGATGCTTTTGAACTGTGGTGTTGGAGAAGACTCTTGAGAGTCCCTTGGACTGCAAGGAGATCCAACCAGTCCATTCTGAAGGAGATCAACCCTGGGATTTCTTCGGAAGGAATGATGCTAAAGCTGAAACTCCAGTACTTTGGCCACCTCATGCGAAGAGTTGACTCATTGGAAAAGACTCTGATGCTGAGAGGAATTGGGGGCAGGAGGAGAAGGGGACAACAGAGGATGAGATGGCTGGATGGCATCACTGACACGATGGACCTGAGTTTGAGAGAACCCCGGGAGTTGGTGATGGACAGGGAGGCTTTGCGTGCTGTGATTCATGGGGTCACAAAAAGTCGGACACGACTGAGCGACTGAACTGAACTGAACTGACAGTAGACAGCCTTGATGTACTCCTTTCCCTATTTGGAACCGGTCTGTTATTCCATGTCCAGTTCTAACTGTTGCTTCCTGACCTGCATACAGATTCCTCAAGAGGCAGGTCAGGTGTTCTGGTATTCCCATCTCTCTCAGAATTTTCCACACTTTATTGTGAACCACACAGTCAAAGACTTTGGCATAGTCAGAAAAGCAGCAATATATGTTTTTCTGGAACTCTCTTGCTTTTTCCATGATCCTGCCAATGTTGACAGTTTGATCTCTTTTGGACCGGGGCACTAAACACAGGTGGCTGAGACTGGCACACTAAGCATGGCTGAGAGGAGCTAGCCCATATCCGAGGCCACGGGTTGCGTGGAGGAACAACCCCTTGTCCAAGCAGCAGTGGCTGCTCAGGTGCAGGAGGGCCTAGAGGAGCCATCCCATGTTGAAGGTCAGGAAAGGTGGCAGTGAGAAGATACCCTTCATCCAAGGTAAGGAGCAGCAGCTGCACTTTGCTGGAGCAGCCGTGAAGAGATACCCAAGGAAAGAGAAACCCAAGTAAGATGGTAAGTGTTGTAAGAAGACATCAGAGGGCAGACACACTGAAACCATACTCACGGAAAACTAGTCAATCTAATCACACTAGGACCACAGCTTTATCTAACTGAATGAAAGTAAGCCATGCCCACGAGGTAATCCAAGACGGGTGGGTCATGGTGGAGAGGTCTGACATAATGTTGTCCACTGGAGAAGGGAATGGCAAACGATTTCAGTATTCTTGCCTTGAGAACCCCATGAACAGTATGAAAAGGCAAAATGATAGGATATCGGATGTGCTAGAATAGCCTAAATGAAAGGTAACCCTTTTCCATGTATGATCTTTCTTTATAGAAAACTATGGTTTACTCAGGACTTCCTAGGAGGCTCAGTGGTAAAGAATTCACCTGCCAACGGAAGAAATGATGATTTGATCCCTGGGTTGGAAAGATCCCATAATGAAAGAATTGGCAACCTCTCCAGTATTCTTGCCTAGAAAATTCTACGGATGGGGGCTACAGTCCATGTGGTCACAAAGAGTCAGACACAACTGAGCATGCTTAACAAGCATATGATTTACTTAAAATGGTTTTCTCTTTTTCTATCAATTTTGTGTTTTGAATGTATTAAATATAGATAAAAGAAATTTTGCCCACTATTGTGTGACAGCATATTGTCATGTATTCTATATAACTTACCATTCCATTGTTTAATGTTGGATGACTCTTATCACCTACTACATGCAGCCCCTCATCCTTGGCATGGCTCATTAGGCTTTCTGAGATATTAATTAGTCTATCATAACTTTCACTTCCTTTTATACCAAACAAGTGTTATTTAACATTTCATGTTTTTGCGTTGATGTAGAAATGCCTTCCCCATTGACATTTCTCAAGTTCTTGTCTTGTTCATTCTCATAACCTAAGTGTTAGTTCATTGTTAATGTTCATGTCATCATATGAATATTGTGTGTTCATATAAGACACACTCAGAAACTATCTGAGATGTTATTCATTCATGCTTGGATAAGAGAATATTCATTAAAATAACTATGTCATGCACCTGACTTAAAATTGACTATGCAAGAAAATGGTTAGGATATGATTGTTGATCCAACAAACACGGTTTAATACTTTTTGTTTATTTATTGTAATTAGAAAAACAGGAGATATGTGATATGTTTAAAAAGAATATATACAGAGTTTTAAAAGTAGTAAAGTTGGGTGTGTGATGAAGGTTTCTGGAAGGAGGTGATGTCTAACATAATTTATATCAGTGGATTTCTGGAGACTTCTTCACCATCTAGCAAGAGTCAATTGTGCCCATCTCCTTCCAACTCCAGTGATGTCACTGGTAGATTGAAACAGCCATATAGGAAATATTTACACTATTGATAAGGAAAAACACTGTATGACACTAACTACCCAGTCCACCTCCTTGTGAGAGGTTATGTCTCATTTATACCCAAGGAATTCAATTCATAGAGGTGAATAAGTTTTGACATGAAGGCAATGCCTTTGAAAGAAGATTTTTATTTCTTATAGTACCCAAGAGATCATGCTAGTCCATGTAGGATACCAGGAAAAGCATCAGGTTTTGGTCAGGAGGCAAAAGCTGGGGAAAAGGGGAAATCCTACTCTGTAGCCTTTATTGGGATTTCCTTGATGTTTATGGGGAAAAGGTAGCACTTCAAGTTTATGGAGAAAAGGTAGGTCTCTGTTTTGACATGCTGAATTTTAGAAATACACTGTAGAAATCCCCAGGAGGAATATACAGTTGTTGGTGTGTCACTGTCTCAGGGTAAATTTTCTGCATTTTAGATACACACTCAGTGGCGGCCATGTCTTCATGTATTAAAGATAACATATGCATTGTGTATTCCATGCTACTGAATGTATTTACATAGAAAACATTATTAAGCTTCTCTTTCATTTATGTGCTTGGCAATACAGGAGTTAACATTGCAAACCAAAATAGGAAAGTCAAAGAACCACTTAGATTTTCAAAGCAAGAATCTGCAAAGCCAAAACTAGGGAAATTTGGCCTTGAAAAAAAGCCAAATACCTCCTGTATGGTGACACTTCAAACTCAAAAGATAATATATCATCTCAGAAACTGATGTGAGATATCTCAAAAACTATTTAGTATGGTCAAAAAATTAGATAACAGAATTATGATTTACTTAAATCATGCTATATAAATATACATATATATGTATATATATATATATCTTAATCTAACATATTCTTGAAAGTTAATTCATATGGAAATAAAGTTGCCATTTAAAAGTACAGCAATAAATAATATCATTCAAGTTTGTTAGGAAATGTAAAAACATGCTTTTTGAGGAAAATGTTATAATGGACTAAAACTAAGACAAAGGCAAAATTAAACCAAGGATATAGGGATAGGAAAGGAGTTAGGGAATGCTACAAAAGGCGTGTTATTTAAATTGATCTTGACCCAGGAACTCAATAAGCAGTGAGGTATAAGTCCCATTCCTTGATGTCTTTAAGCCTTTTTCTCCAGGTATGAAATGTGTCTAAAGCAAGTATATACCAAGCTATTTCTTTAGAAAAATGGATTTATTGGGGAGCAAAAAAGAATTGCAATTTTGGACCTGCAACCATGATGAACTACCTGAAGTTTCAAAAGGAAGGAGAGGAGAGCTTTATCACAGAGGAAACTGGGGAGGGGTCTTACATAAACAAAGAGTTCATGCACTTTCATTCACTGAGTTGATGCCAGGTTATATATATATATATATATATGTTTTTTCTTCTGGTAGGGCTCCGTTACTGTTATATGGAGAAAGAGACCTGTCTTCTAGCCTGTAGTCTCTATTTTAATTGAAGTTTCTGTTTCCTGACTTTTACATTTCCCTATTTTGACCAAGATTTTTTGGAGAAAGTACCATTGATCAAGAGATAAGTTTTCCAATTTCTGTGACTTCTTGTCCCTCAGTACAAGTAAGGACCTCTTTTGGGTGTAGTGTCCCATGCCAAACACATGAAATCACACTCAATAATCACTTATTACTAGAGAAATGCAAATCCAAACCACAGTAAGCGATCCGTTCACAGAGGTCAGAATAGCCATCATCAACAGATCTATAAGCAATGAATGCTGGAGAGGATTGAAATGTAAATTTTTACAACCACTGTGTAGAACAGCATGGAGATTTATTTTTTTAAAGGTAAGGATAAAATTACCATGTGTGTGTGCTCAGTCACTCAGTTGTGGCTGACTCTTTGTGACCCTTTGGACTGTAGCCCTTTAGGCTCCTCTGTCCATGGGATTTTTTTCAGGCAAGAATACTGGCGCAGGTTGCCATTTCCTCCTCAGGGAATTTTTCCAACCCAGGAATTGAACCCATATCTCCTGCATCTTCTGTATTGCAGGCGGATTCTTTGTCATTGAGCCATCAGGGAAGTCTAATCCACCATATGACCCAGCAACCCCACTACTGGGTATATTCCATGAGAAAACCATAACTGAAAAAGACATGTACCCCAGTGCTCTTTGCAGCACTATTTACAATAGCCAAGACATGGAAGCAACCTAGATGTCTGTCAATAGATGAATGGATAAAGAAGTTGTGGTACATATACACAATGGAATATTACTCAACCATATAAAAGAATAAATTTGAGTCAGTTCTAGTGAGGTAGATTAACCTTGAGCCTATTATACAGAGTGAAGTAGGTTAGAAAGAGGACAAATATCATACTTTAAAGGACAAAAATGATATGGGCCTAAGAGAAGCAGAAGATATTAAGAGGTGGCAAGAATATATGGAAGAACTGTACAAAAAAGATCTTCAAGACCCAGATAATCATGATGATGTGATCACTAAACTAGAGCCAGACATCTTGGAACGTGAAGTCAAGTGGGCTTTAGAAAGCATCACTACAAACAAAGCTAGTGGAGGTGATGAAATTCCAGTTGAGCTCTTTCAAATCCTGAAAGATGAGGCTGTGAAAGTGCTGCACACAATATGCCAGCAAATTTGGACAACTCAGCAGTGGCCACAGGACTGGAAAAGGTCACTTTTCATTCCAATTCCAAAGAAAGTCAATGAAAAAGAATGATCAGACTACCACACAATTGTACTCATCTCACATGCTAGTAAAGTAATGCTCAAAATTCTGCAAGCCAGGCTTCAGCAATACATGAACCATGAACTCCCTGATGTTCAAGCTGGTTTTAGAAAAGGCAGAGGAACCAGAGATCAAATTGCCAACATCCACTGGATCATGGAAAAAGCAAGAGCGTTCCAGAAAAACATCTATTTCTGCTTTCTTGACTATGCCAAAGTCTTTGACTGTGTGGATCACAATAAACTGTGGAAAATTCTGAAAGAGATGGGAATAGTAGACCACCTGACCTGCCTCTTGAGAAATCTGTGTCCAGGTCAGGAAGCAACAGTTAGAACAACAGACTGGTTCCAAATAGGAGGAGTACGTCAAGGCTGTATATTATCACCCTGCTTATTTAACTTATATGCAAAGTATATCATAAGAAACGCTGGACTGGAAGAAACACAAACTGAAATCAAGATTGTACAGAGAAATATCAATAACCTCAGATATGCAGATGACACCACCCTTATGGCAGAAAGTGAAGAGGAGCTAAAAAGCCTCTTGATGAAAATAAAAGAGAAGAGTGAAAAAGTTGGCTTAAAGCTCAATGTTCAGAAAATGAAGATCATGGCATCTGGTCTCATTACTTCATGGGAAATAGATGGGTAAACAGTGGAAACAGTGTCAGACTTTATTTTTTTGGGCTTCAAAATCACTGCAGTGGTGACTGCAGCCATGAAATTAGAAGACGCTTACTCCTTGGAAGAAAAGTTATGACCCACCTAGATAGTATATTCAAAAGCAGAGACATTACTTTGCCAACTTAGGTCCATCTAGTCAAGGCTATGGTTTTTCCTGTGGTCATGTATGGATGTGAGAGTTGGACTGTGAAGAATGATGAGCACTGAAGAATTGATGCTTTTGAACTGTGGTGTTGGAGAAGACTCTTGAGAGTTCCTTGGACTGCAAGGAGATCCAACCAGTCCATTCTGATTGAGATCAACCCTGGGATTTCTTTGGAAGGAATGATGCTAAAGCTGAAACTCCAGTACTTTGGCCACCTCATGCAAAGAGTTGACTCATTGGAAAAGACTCTGATGCTGGGAGGAATTGGGAGCAGGAGGAGAAGGGGACGACCGAGGATGAGATGGCTGGATGGCATCATGGACTCGATGGACATGAGTCTGAGTGAACTCCGAAAGATGGTGATGAACAGGAAGACCTGGCGTGCTGATTCATGGGGTTGCAAAGAGTCGGACACAACTGAGCAACTGAACTGAACTGAACTGAACTGAATGTATATATGTGAAATCTAGAAAAAATGGCCCAGATGAACTTATTTGCAAGCCGGGAAAAGAGACTCAGACATAGAAAACAGACTTATGGACACAAAATGGAAAAGAGAGGGTAGGACAAACTGATAGAATAACATTGAAATATATACATTACCATGTACAAAATAGAGGGCTAATGAGAAGTTACAGTACAGCATGGGAAGCTCAGCCTAGTGCTCTGTGACAACCTAGAGGAGTGGGATATAGTGAAAGGTGGGAGGGAGGCGCACGAGGGAGTGGACATGTGTATACCTATGGCTGGTTCACACTGATGTATGGCAGAAACCAACAAAGCATGGTAAAACAATTATCCTCCACTTAAAAATAAATAAGTTTTCTAAAAAATAAAAAAGTACAGGTTGGGAAACTACTGACGTTGCATGTGAGTAATGAGAAGTAAGAGGAAGATTGAGGTCTTTTTTTTATCTCACATATATCATTGCATTGGTGGTCATCTAGAGCCAGGATTTGACAGACACACTTTCTACAGGCCTGGTCACATATCTTGGGCAATCAAAGGTAATCTGCTTTAACTGTGGGAGATTTTAACTTTCAGATGACCAGATGACTGTTGTGCAGGTCCACTTGCCAGACCTCAGTTGGTCCATCAGGCAGTATAAAATGCCTGGAAGCACTCTTCCCTGGGTTGTACTTCAGACAGATGAGACAAGTGAGGCTGTTAAGGTTTCCCCACCCATATTCATTCATGAAGGCTATCATCTTGTTAAGTGGATCAATGGTTTCATTCACATACAGTAGTGAGGACTAGGCATTTTACTGGCTCTGACATAGCTGAGATTTCATTTGGTCCAAGCCAGAGTTTCTCTTGTTATCAAACCAACGTTTGTTGAATTTTCCATCTTGTTTTTCTTTCTTTTTTTTCCTGAGGCCAATCATTGGGCTTCTCTAAATCATATTTTCTAGATTATCAATTGGGGAAATCTCCTGTTGGACCATAATTGAGGTTTGCCTGCTGTTGGTTCCTTTAAGGACAGCATTCCTTGCAGAAATGTCAACAAGGTGATTTCTTTTAGCTTCCAGAGAGTCAAGTTTGGAATATCCTAGAATCTTTTAATAGCTAAAGTGGCAAGTAAAAGTATTCCATCCAATAATTCCTGGACATAGGTGCCATTTTAAAGTTTATCTCTGCTGTAAGTAAGAAAGACAAGTTCTTCAGAAACATTATGAAGTTGTGAAGCACTGAATATTTTATCTAGTATCAGGATGAATACTGATAGTTTTAGCAAACCTGTATAAGAGGATATATTTTAGTCTGTTGGGCTGAAGTAGCTGTAGGTAAAGATGCTGCCTCAACTACGTAAAAAGAAACTGAAGTTGCATACCAAGCACAGTATCTACTATTGCCACATTTTAAATAACAGCCATCAGTGAAATGAGAAGTGGGCATTACCCAAAGGAATTCCCTGCAGTTATTCGTCGGGAGTGAGGATATGGTCTCTCAGGGCCAAGCAGTCATGAGAGACCTTGTCAATCATGGAAGGGAGAAGAGAAGCTGGTTACATGAGGAGCAGTTAACAAAAGGATTTCATTGGAGGTGAGTGGTTGAGTGAAAAGTGTTGAGTGGGATGAGAACTCAGGACAACTTCTACTGCCTCAGGTACAAACATTGTTAAAGAGGAAAGTGGAAGTGTTAGCCTCTCGAGAGTCATGTCCGACATCTTTGTAACCCCATGGATTATTCCCCTCTAGTCTCCTCTGTTCATGGGATTTTCCAGGCAGGATTATGGGATTGGGAAGCCGTTCCCTTCTCCAGGGGATTTTCTCAAATCAGGAATCAAACCCAGTTTGCCCACATTGTGGTCGGAGTCTTTACTGTCTGAGCCACCAAGGCAGCCCCATTACAAGGCGTCTCACAGTCATTTTCTTCGTGGCCTTAACTGACAGGGCAGTGGCTGTCCTGGCTCTAAGGCAAGGTGGCAGGGCATCCCCAGGCCACAGGGCCCAGTGGTTTCCTATTATACCCCGTGGGCCAATGATAGTTCCCGTGTTTGGGGCCAGGACCTCAAGGGCATTTTCTTCACATTCATATACAAAAAGATGAGGTACCCAAGGGCAATTAGGTTCATCAAGCTCTCTTTTACCACTTCACAGGCTATGTTGTCTGAACATTTCCTTAATGTTGAGTTAGAGTTGTTGTTCCTTAGTAGAATATACTAAGGAGGTTTGGTCACAAGAGAGAAATTTGAAATCCAATTATGGTAATAAGCAATTAGCTCCGGAAATCCTTCCAGTTCGAGATGAGTTGGAGTTTGGGGAATCTTAGAATGGCCAAGAAGTGCATTCAGACTTAGGTGTAGCTCTTGTTCTGATCCCAGCTTCCCCAGTGGCTCAGCACTAAAGAATCTGCCTGCAGTGCAGGAGCTGCAGGTTCAATCCCTGGGGTTCAATCCCCCTTCCAGGGAAGATACCCTGGAGGAGGATATGGCAACCCACTTTAGTATTCTTGCCAGGAGAATCACATGGGCAGAGAAGCCTGGCAGGCTACAGTCCATGAGTCCCAGACTCAGATACGACTGAAGCAACTGGGCACACACGCAGGAATGGGTATTAGCAGCATATAAGGAACAGTGTATGTGCTCTGTATGATACACTGAGTGTATCATAACAATGTTGTTTGTTGCCCAGAGTTCTAGAACAATCCTCTGCCCTCAGCCCTTATGTTTTCTCACTGGTAAAATAATAATATTATGGGGACTAGTACTAAGGGCAGTGAGGGTCTGAGACTTGCAATATTTAATTACAGGCTTTATGCCTTGAAGGGCTTCTTTACTGTAGCATATATTAATTTTAGAGAGAGGTTTTCAGAGATGTATTAGAATCTTGATTGGAGGTATGCTGTAAATGTGTTGATATTAGCTGGTAATTTTGCCCAGAAGTAGAGGGTTAGCTGGTTCAATAGGGAAAAATCATCAGTATTTCCAGAATCAGCTCTAGTATTTTCAAAGATGGAGCAAGAAGTAGATGTCAAAGTTTCACTTAAACACCTGGTTGTCTGTTTTGATAAACTACTGAGGATTCTTCTCTAAGACATCTCAGCCAATTAAATTGATGGAATAGAGGAACCTACAAGAAAAAGGTATATATCTTAAAGGACATAAAGCAATGGGAACAGGTGGGAAACAAGAAACTCTTGAGGTTCATTATAAATCCCTACTATTTAAACTGTTTTAGTCCATGATGCTTTCCAGTAGTGTGGCTGAGAGTATGGCTTCAGTGCCATTTAAGACTGGAAGAGACTCAGACCTCAACTGGAGAAATGTTTCTCAATGCCAATTAAGACAGAGGATTGGGAAGATCCTCTGTAGGTCTTTGGAGCTCCATCATTGAGAATTGGAAGGATGTTGGATAGATTGGTTATAAAACTGAAGGTTCCTGAAGCTCTTGAATTTGTAATGATATCTGTAATAAATAACAGAAACTAGAAGAGTTGTGTTTTTGTTTAATGGCCTTTATTTGCTGGAGTTGAAGATTAAAAATCTTATCATTCTTCCTTTGAGGTGACTCTTCTAAAGTGTGAGAGAGGTAGTTTATCAGATTAAATAATCTGAAGTGGGCAGTTTTCCATTCCACCCTGGTCCTTTTTGCTAGAAAGGAAAGGTTCCAGTTGCTCATAAACACAAGGTATAGTTCGGGCCAAGGCAGAAAAGGAGAGATGACCTCAGCGAAGGTAGGTTACCTTTATTCAGGCAAGGAGGGGTGACAGTGGACCTAACAACCAGGCTGACTGGGAGAGGGGTCAGGGAGTCTTCATATTTAAAGGGTGGTTTGTGGAAGCAATAAGGGAAACGTTAGCCAGGCGAGACATTTTGGGTAATCTTTAGTTGAGATGGCATTTGTAGTTGAACAGGGGGTGGGAGGTTTGGAGTAGGGGATGATAAGTCCCCTGGGCAGAAGGAGATAAGTCCCAGGTAGATGCAACTGGCCTGGAGCATCAGGGCGAGACTTAAAGTTCTGTTTTGTTTCCCCAAAGTTAGATGATTCAGCAACGGCCTTTGAGACTGTTGTTTTCTTTTCTAGGCCCAAAGACTCCTTCAATAAACAGGCATAGAGTTAAGAGGTACACTGGTGAAGTCAGTATCTGAAGGAAGATCAAAATAATCTTTAAAAACAATCCGGAGTTAACTGTAATAGTCATATGCAAGTTCATCAGATTTTTGTGTGAATTTTGTTCCAACCAACAGTCTTTGGAAAAGTTGTAGGAATTGTCTAATGAAATTGCCTAAGGATTGCCTGAGCCTGATCGTAAGATAAATAAGCAGTCTGATCTCTTGTAATTCTACAAATCTTTCAAGAATTTTACAATTAGCAGCTTTCATTTGATGCTGGGCCTGGCATGCATTAAAAAGCATATGAACTAGCTGATTAAGTCAGATAAACCAGATTGATAGTTTGAATTACTATGTTAAATTTCTTGGTGAATTTGTGAAGATATTCGGTTACTTTGGGAAAATTGACTATATCTCATAGTTAACCCTTAGTCCAGAGAATATAAGAAATTAACATTTCAGCCTCTAGTTAAGAAGACAATTTTAAAGGGCCAGGCTCTGATAGGTTCAAAGGAAAATGGGTGGGGAGAGTTTCAGAGAAAATGGGAAGTTCAGCAAGAGATTTTTTATGGGAAACTGAGGGTATAGGGGAATGTAGGCAGTATGAAGATAAAGAAGAAATGTGGTGCTGGAGGCAGATCCTGAGACCACTGAGCTGGGAAAAAGAGCAGAGAGCTTCATATGCCTTCTTACTGTAATCCAGCAGGACCCTATGCAGCATTCAGTCCTTCCCTATATCCTCTCATGTAGCTGCTGTCTGAAGTACTTAGATAATAGTATGTTATGCACGTTTTCTGAGTTGTTTTACAGATGTAAAAATCCCTCACCAAAAGGAAAACATTAATTACCTGATGATTCATGATCACATAGCCCCAGGCCTTCTGGAGCGTAAGGACTGAGAATGTTAACCCCTGTGACAAGCAAGGCTCTGCTGCTGCTGCTAAGTCACTTCAGTCGTGTCCTACTCTGTGCGACCCCATAGACGGCAGCCCACCATGCTCCTCTGCCCCTGGGATTCTCCAAGCAAGGACACTGGAGTGGGTTGCCATTTCCTTCTCCAATGCATGAAAGTGAAAAGTGAAAGTGAAGTCACTCAGTCGTGTCCGACTCTTAGTAACCCCTCGGACCGCAGCCTACCAGGCTCCTCCGTCCATGGGATTTTCCAGGCAAGAATAGTGGAGTGGCTTTCCATTGCCTTTTCCATCACCATCAACCAGTCAGAGAATTGTGCAAGAAGTGATCAAACACCTTGAAACTCCTTCCCTCACCTGGCTTTTAAAAAGACTTTGCAAAACCATTTGTGGAGCTCGGGTTTTTCAGAGCTGCTTCAGCCCAACAGACTGATTTATACCCTCTTATAAAGGTTTTCACTTTAGACAAGGCAAAACTATCAATATTCATAATGATACTAGATAAAGTTATTTCTGAAGAACCTGAATGAGAGCAGTCAGTCCAGCTTGTTCCATGCCTGTGCCATCAGGCAAGTGGCTTTCATCTCTTCACACAATGAGTGAGGCATCATGAAGGGAATCGGACAGGGAGAGCAAAAGGAGATATTCATCAGTAAGGGAGCTGAGGTCATCCCCTGCTATTTCCAAAACAATTTTCAATGAAGTGAAGTGACTATGGATCAAATTATGGTCAAGATAACTGACAGAGTACGTTCAAAGATCAGCTAAATTGAAGATATTTGTAGCAATTCATGAGAGAAGCACAGGGCATTTTCTTTTGTAAGTCTCTGGGAACAATTCTGTGTCCCTTCTCCACACTGTATGTCCCAGAGTCTAAGTCAGCTTCTACCACAAGTACTGGGGTTTACTATCTAAAAAATCTGCATATCACCTTTTTTTTTTTTTTGATCACCTCTAATTTCACCTAGACTTTTCAGCTGGACAAGCCATATGCAGAAGAGACAAGGTCATTTTTACACAGCTTAACTAGGGTTTAAGTTTAAAACTTTAAGCTCCTTTTGTCCTGTTGTCACTCATAGGATATGACAACCAAGTTGTCTGGGCTTTATTGGGGGAAAGAAAGGTATAACATAGCTGAGGATGGATAGTGTGGAATCCTGTTTTCAAAATAAGCTTACAGAAGTCTTTCACTCCCTTGCTAATAATGATTCAGGAAGAAGTCAAGAGGGTAAAATCCCTTTCGGGTGACAACCTTATTCAATTATCAGTGACCCAAGTGCCTTTCTCTGAGGTGAGTGGACTAGGAGAATGGAGGGGAAAGGAGTGTCTAAATTTTTTGAGTTGATTTTTTAGTGGGTCCTCCCAACATCAATACCAGAAACCTGTGAATGGCAGGGGCCTGACTATCAGCTCATTCTCAAGTGACTTTCCCAATAGCTATCACAGTATCATCACACTGCAAGTGATCTGGAAAACTGTGAAACAGGACAGGTCAGGTTCAAGAGCACATTGGTGTGACTGGAGTTAGCTGTTCAGACTTGTCAGGGAAGAAGACATTTTTTTCTACTCTTCTAGGTTCTTCTGGTTAATCTAAGAATTAAATTGATATGACGCAAATTAACAGAAGACCAAAGTTTAGTCACATGTATACATGCGAGAGATCCAGGAAAACTGTATAACTCACTGAAATAGTTGAAGTCCTCACTTTAAGTACCATTCTTGGCTGAAGACAAAAGAAGACATTGGGGTAGTGGCTTGGGACTTCAAAGGGGAGGAAAGCAATTCACACGGAGCTGGAAAAGCATGGATTTGGTAAACCAGTGTTTGTTGGGCCAGGCAGAGACAATAGGACACAGAGAGGAATTTTACCAAACAGACTGTGTTGGGATTCTTCCTGTCTACTATAGCTAGCTCTATATTCTATGTTCTCTTCCTGGAACAAGTCTTCTATTCACATTCTCTTAGCAGTTAGGGAGAAGGTCAAAGTTTCTCCCTGAGTCTTTTGGGCCTGGATAATTTTCATCTTGAAATAGTCCACATGACAAAGAGAGATGTGTGGGGTGTCAAGTTCTGCTCCCCTACAGATTGGAAAAATAACATATTAACCTGAAAAAGTGTCTACAGAGATGAGGCAGCACCAAGAACCCTGAGAAGGGACAAGAGTTGAGTGTGGTTAACTAGTCAGACATGCCTTCTGCCATTCACTCTCTTATTGCAGAGTGAACCAGTGTCATTCGCATGACCCACAGCCTGGTGTGAGTAAGTAAGCCCTGTACCACGCTTTTACAGACCTTCCTTGCAACCAGACCTGTGGTGGTGCAGGGCTTTCCATCTGCAGCGCGGTGAGTCCAGGCAGTAAGGGCACAACCTGTCCAGTGCAGCTCGATCAGCAGATTTGGCCACTTCAGGGACCGGTCCCTTCCTGTGACACATACATGAGACAATTTTATCAAAATAGATTAGAAGCTCAAAAACTAATTTTTAAATTATGTGAGTATGTAGAGAATCAAAATAGCCCCCAAATTGAGAAAATCTTGGGTTACAAGTTTGATATTGAAAAACTACCCAATTTGAACATTTAAGTCAACAAGACAATACATTGTTTATATAGACATAGATGTACATCTCAATGGAACAGAAACACAGGCCCAGAAATAAATCTTTTCATTAATGATCAAATCATTTTTGACAAAAATGCTAAAATGATTTGATTTTTATATTTTAGAAAAAACTGTGCTGGGACTATTTAATGGATCTACAAGTAAAAACAAAACAAATAACCAAAATTCTTAAATCTTTATTTCATATATATATATATATAAACCAAAATTAAACCAAAACAAGTCTAAACCTAAGTGATAAAAATATGAAATTTCCCAGAGAACAAAATAAGAGAAAATATTCATGATATTGGGAAAGGAAAACTGTTCTTAGATACAGCATCATAAAACATGATCTACAAAAGAATAATTTGATAAACTGAACTTTAGCAAAATTAAAACTCGTTGCACATCAAAACACATGGTTATAAAATGAAAAGTCAAGCCACAGACTGAAACAAAATGTTTACAAATCTCAGTTTTGATGATAGATTTGTGTGTAAAATATGTAAGGAACAGCTATTCAATTACGAGAAGCCAAGAAGAAACCATTTATTATAATATGGGCAAATATCTGAGTAGTCATTTCAACAAGGAAAATATGACTCTTTAGTTACTTGGTAAGGCATTGTTTCATTTCCACTTATTTGTAATTTTCCAACTTTTCTTCTGTTGTTAATGTTTAATTTCATTCCATGGTGGTTAGACCATTTACTTTGCATGATTTCAATCTTTTTAAATTTATTCAAACTTGTTTTATGGCCTAACGTATGTTCTATTGTAGAAAATGTTCCTTGCACACTTGAGAAGTTATTGAGTGAATTGTTAGGTTGATTGCTTAATGATTTTGTTCAAGTTTTGTTGATTTTTGGCCTACTTATGCCATATATTTCAGAAATAGAGAATTGAAGTTTCCAACTATTATGGTACAACTGTATTTCTCTCTACAATTTAATCTTTATTCTCATGTATACTAGCACTCTTTTGTTAAGTACATGTACATAATCACTATATCTCTTAAAATATTGAATTTTTAATCATAATTATCATCCCTTTTTATCACTAGTGACTTTTTAAAACAAATCTGTTTTATGTGGTATTAGTATAACCACTTTAAATTTCTTGTTTCTGTTTGTAAAATGTAACTTACATATCCTTTTACTTTCAATATTTTTATATCATTACATCTGAAGCATATTTCTTGCAGAAAGCATAGAGATGGATCTTATGTTTTTAATAGCTTGACAGTTTTTGGTTTTTGATTGATTTACTTATTCCACTGACACAGTGTTATTCTTGACACTTCAGACGTACACATGCCACTTTATTTATTATTTTCTGTAAGTCTTGTGTCTTGAGTAGAAAATGCTCTCAGATCAGTCTTTTGTCTTCTCTCTGGTGTCCAGTTCCTTGTTCTCCATGGCCCCTAGTTCTGTCCTCTGGGATAGATAGCATTGCGACATCACATTCCTTGGTCACTTCCAAAATACAATGGAAAACATGCTTTGCATTTTATATCTAAACCATGTTTTCAATCTGTTTCATGCCTGTAATAAGTTAGTATCTCAAAAGTATCTTCACAGTTGAAAGAGTCTTAGTCTCATTTAGTCTAGGCTGGCTACCAGATTGTACATCTGTGCATATGTGTGGTGTGCAAGTAACTGAGTTTTATCCCAGGAATAAAACGATGGCTTAATTTTGGCAAGTCTGTAATGCAATAATTAATTAAATTAATTGATTAATGGAGAGGTATATAAGATCATCTACCTACTTTCATAAAAGTGTTTAAAATTAATAAATATTAATAAAACATGAACTTCTTCTGGGTAGGAGGATAGTGCAAGTTAACAAAGTAGGAACAGGAACCATTTTCTTCACTCAGCAAAATGCATTGATTCAATGCACAAATATTACTGAGCACATACTGCGTGTGAACTATTTCTTAAGGTTTCAGAGATTATATGAGAAAACAAAAACAAATCCTTGCTTTCATGAAGTTCGTATATATTATGAGAGAGCAAAAAATAGAAAACTAAGCAACAAACAAAATAAAATGATACAAATAATAAAGAATAATAAAAAGGAGGATTTTATTTTTTAAAGAAGCTCAAGTTCTTGATGTCTCATCACAGAAAAAACTCACCAAAAGACAAAGTGATAGACAAGAAGTGGATTTATTTGGAGAAAGACACACTCCACAGACAGAGCGTGAACCATCTCAGAAGTCAGGAGCAGCCCCAGGGTATGGTGTTGTCACCTTTTATAGGACTGGATAATTTCATAGACTAATGTGTAGGAGAAGTATTCCAGCTATTTTTGGGAAGGGTTTGTGTTTCTAGGAATTGAGCCTCTGCCCACTTTATGACCTTTCTTGGAACTGTCACAGTGCTGGTGAGTGTATCATTTAGATGCTGATATTTTACAGTGAGCATATGTGTGTGTGTTAGTCACGCAGTTGTGTCTGACTCTTTGCAAGCCCCTGAACTGTAGCCTGCCAGGATCCTGTCCATGGATTTCTAGGCAAAACTGGAGTGGGTTGCCATTCCCTTCTCCAGGGGATCTTCCCTACCCAGGTATCAAACCTGGATTTTCTGCATTGCAGGCAGATTCTATACCATCTGAGTCACCAGGGAAGCCAAGGCTAATGTCTAGGGGAAACTGACTTGTCCACCATCTTGGACCTATTCGGTTCCAATCAGTTTATGCCATGTCCTTGGCCTATGTTATTCTTTTAAAGGTTATGCCCTTCTCCCTTCATTCAGTTTCAGAAATATTGGAGTAAGGTGTAACATTATAATTTTCAAAAGAATGGTTAGAAGAGTCTTTACATTGAGTGTTTCTAGCAAAATGTACCTTTAAAAATAATCGATAGAGTCATCAAAAGTATTCAGTTCATTTTTGGGAAAAATATGCTCAGAGGTTTGCCACTTTTCCTTCTGTATAGCTAGAAAAGTAATAAAAATTGAGAATGACTGAGACAGAGAGAGAGGGAGGTAGGTAGAGAGAGAACATCACAGGTTATTAGAACTAATGAAAGAGTTGAACAAAGCTATTGGATCCAAAGTTACCGTATGAAATTCTGGTGCTTTCAAATATATGTGGAGCTACAAATACAATCAATTTTACATTTTTAACACCACAAAAATAAAGAAATATATGCTTTAGTTAACATTCTCTGGTCCCCTCAAGCCCTAGACAACCACAGTCTATCCTCTGAGTCTATATATTCCTTTGTTCTGGACATTTAATATGAAGAGAATTGTACACTATATGGTCTTCATAATTGACTTATTTTACTTGTCACAATGTCTTCTCAAGGTTCATCCATGTGACAGCGGATAGTAGAACTACATTCCTTTTATACATATAGATAATATTCTATTGTTAGAATACACTTCATTTTGTTTATCTATTCATCAGCTGATGGACATTTGGATAATTTACACTTCTTAGCTGTTATGAATAGTGCTGATATGAGCATGCTTATATGAGTTTTATGTGGACATATGTTTTCATTTCCCATGTGCATGTATCTAGGAGTGGAATTGATGGTATCTCTATGTTTCATAATTTAAGAAACTTCCAGAGTATTTTCAAGGGTAGCTTCATCATTTTATATTCTCAACAGCTATATATGAGTGCTCTGGTTTCTCCATCATTGAGCTGTGTTTGATATTTTCTGGAGCCACAGTACCACAGTCTTTAAAATCTTCTAGTGTTCTTGTTTTTCCATCTCTTGTTATTTTGCATTTTCTTAAGAATGCTTCCTCAAACTCCTCTTCCTCTGAAGCATTTTCTTCTGTAACCTACTGCAACTGTAATTGATCCCTATTGGTGTGAAAGTCAAGTGTGGGCAGAAGGAGTGATATATACTCTTCGGACTAAATTTCTATCTTTTAGTAGGTCCGTATCTTTAGGTTGTGTTCCTTAACTTTCCCTTGCCCCACTAGGTAAGACAGAAATACCAGAATTCCTCCTCTAGAAATACAGAGATGCCTCCTTGGCAGATGAGATAAGTTTTTTTCCACTAGAGAACATGCCTTTGCTACAGACAACCCTCTAAATGGTTATTTCAGAATGGTTACTTCCTCCTTCTTCTGTCAAAGACAAGAGGGGATTTGTTACTGTTTTTCATCACCATAAGAACTTGATGGGTTCCTGGAGGCTCAGCAGTAAAGAATTTGCCTGCAATGCAGGAGGCACAGGTTCAGTTCTTGGGTCAGGAAGATTCCCTGAAGAAGGAAATGGCAAGCCAGTCCAATATTCTTGTCTGGGGAATACCATGGACAGAGGAGCCTGGCGAGCTACAGTCCATGGGGTTGCCAAGAGTCAGACACAACCGAACAACAACAATCCTCTCTTCTTCCTTCCCCATGGGAACTTAATAAGTCCCTGAAGGTGAAGCCCATGACCACGTAGGGGCCCCAGCAGTCCCTCTCTTCACACTCCTCCTCCAGCTCTTCTTCAAGATGATCATTTAATGTTTCCACCAGTTTATAGTTCTAGCAACTTCTCCAGGTGAGCTGCTTGCTCTCTGGACTCACCTGTCTCTTCGGGTTTCAAGGCAGAAGTTTGTCTAACAACTGAACAAAGTCATTGATTTTAAGTTTATTTATCTTTTTCTTGTTGTCAGGATGGGAGTAACATTTTCCAAAGTTTTTACACATCAGAACTGAAACTGCAACATTTTGAACAGCAAACTGACTATTCTTATGAAAGTCAAAGTAAATATACCATTGACCCCATTATTTTATATAAAAACTCCTGTGTCTTCAAAATTCATGTATAAGAATTTTCAGTGAAGTTTTGTATAAAAATATAGAAAAATCTTAGTTGACCCTTGACATAGACATGAATATTTGATTTTTATTTATAACAATGGAGAATGAAAATGAATACATATATACTTGCTTTACATATATCGACATGAAAAGTGAAAGTGACAGTGTTATACCCACATGGATAGATCTCAAAACATAACACTGATAGAAGCAAGTTGCCAATGTTACATACAGAATTATTTATGTAAGTTCTGTGATCAGTCCCTCAGTCGTGTCTGACTCTTTGTGACCCAATGGACTGTAACCAAACAGACTCCTTTTGAGCATAGAATTTTTCAGGCAAGAATGCTGGAGTGGGTTGCCCTGCTCTCCTCCACAGGATCTGACCCAGGGATCAAACCAATGTCTTTTGTGTATCATGCATAGCAGGTAGATTCTTTACCACTACCATTGCCTGGGAAGCCTGTTATGTGATTTGGAAGTGTACAAAGGGCTGATATGTAGTTTATGGTCAACAGAACTAAAACATTCAAGGAAAAAGTAGAGAATGATTTCCAAATGGTCTTGTCTCAGGGATGTAACAAGAAGGGATGGCCAGGAGATCTGGCACATCTGCAAAGGTGATCAATTTTGGAGATCTGAATCAAAATTGGCAAAATGTGCTAAGTGAACTAAGGCAGACACCAGACAAGTATTGCATGAACTCACTAGCATGTGCAATCTAGAACAGCTGAACTAGGTGACACAGAGAATAGAAGGACGGCTGCCACAGGCTTGTGGAGGGGGAGATTAAGGAGAAGTTAGTTCAAGGGTACAAACTATAACTTCACTATAACACTATGTTCCAGAGACCTAATGTGCAGAATGGGAACTATAGTTAATAATAATGTGTTGTGTACTTGACATTTGCTGAGAGAGTTGATTGCAACTATTCACATCAAACACACCCACAAGAGGTACCTGTGAGGTGAGGGACATATTAATTAGCTTGATTGTGAGAATCATTTCACAGGTATACTTATGTCAACTTAAGTATACAACAGTGTTGTATACTTAAACATATACAATTTTTAAGTTTGTCAATCACACCTCAATTAAGCTGAAAAAATATGAGTGGGAACAAGTTAAAGAGGATAAAAAAGAAACAAATTTGGTCATGAGGCTGGGTGACAGGTTTATGGGTGTCCATTACACCATTTTCTCTCCTCTGTATGTGTTTAAAAATCTCTAAAATAAAAAGATTTTTTAAAAAGCTTCAAAATGTAAAAACCAAGAAATTGCTATTTAAAGTGTTTCATATTCTTTTCTGTGTTGGATATGTTTCAAAATCTTTAAAAATGAAAATCTAGATAAAGCAGGTTTTTTATTAGACAGGAAAAAGCAGAAGAGCTGCAAGAAAATTGGGAAGAAGCATGGGGGATAGGCAAAATGATAGCATCAGAAACTAACATTATTAATCAACTCTCATGTTGTAGAAATTAAAATACACTTGCTCCTTGGAAGGAAAGCTATGATAAACCTCAGTCATTTCAGTTGCTCAGTCATGTCCAACTCTTTGTGATCCCATGGACTGCAGCATATCAGGCTTCCCTGTCCATCACCAACTCCCAGAGCTTGCTCAGACTCATGTCCATTGAGTCAGTGATGCCATCCAATCATCTCATCCTCTGTCTTCCCCTTCTCCTCCTGCCTTTAATCTTTCCCAGTATCAGGGTCTTTTTCAATGAGTCAGTTCTTCACATTAGGTGGCCAAATTATTAGATCTTCAGCTTCAGAATCAGTCCTTCCATTTCAGGGTTGATTTCCTTCAGTACTGACTGATTTCATCTCATTGTAGCCCAAGGGACTTTCAAAAGCCTTCTCCAACACCACAGTTCAGAAGCATCAGTTTTTTGCTGCTCAACTTTCTTACACTGACAAGCCAAGACAGTGTATGAAAAAGCAGAAACATCATTTTGTCAACAAAGTTCTCTTTGACTAGACAGTAGTCATATACAGATTTGAGAGTAGAGCAAGGAGATCAAATGTGTCAATTCGAAAGGAAATCAACCCTCAATATTCATAGGAGGTACTGATGCTGAAGTTTCAATACTTTGGCCATCCGATGCAAAGAGGCAACTCATTGGAAAAAACTCTGATGCTGAGAAAGACTGAAGGCAAAAGGAGAAGGGGACAGCAGAGGATGAGACAGTTGTGTCAAAGGAGTGTGTAATTTCCTCAATTCTGTCTTGCTACAGCAAAAATTTGAAGCGACAAACAGACCAGTTTTACAGCTTTGTTACAGCTCAGTTTAAACTGCGAACCAAAGTTACAGCTCAGTTAGAGCTCAGTATTATTTGCAAGCAAAGGAAAATACATCCTCGAGGTGTGGGGGTAGGTCGACCCAAAAGATATGAAGAAAAGAAAAGAGAAAAGAGAGGTTCAGTTTGGGCTTCTCTTTTTATTTTTATTTTTTATTTTTATTTTTTTTCCTCCTCCTCCTGAGCCTGGCCTATGTAAACTGGGAAGGCTTCTGTTTCATCTGAGATTCTCACTCTGGTCCTCAAACCTTCCTTTGTTCTATTTTCACCAGCTTTTTCCTTTCTTTGTCTTTTAGCCACAGATATTTTGGAATCTTTTTTCCTATTCTAACTACCTGACATTTTCCCCTCAAGAGATAGGAGGCCCAATTCTTTGGGAATAGTGGCATCAAGGTCTCTCTGGCTACTTCCTGTTGAACTGGGATGGCAAGGGGCATTGGGTCTTCCCCTCTTGCTAGTCTCAGGCCTCAGAGTCCTTGTAGCAGTGTCCATCCAGGGGTGAGTGATATCCTCTGTGGTTGGGTGTAGTTTTATACATCCTTATTGAATTGGCACTGCATGTTGTAGCTTGTTGATAGGTGTATTGAGTGTCCTCCTCTGTTTTCTTCCATGGCTTGACTCATGAGTAGTGAATCCAGAAGTTGTGTCCTGGTACCTTGACTGTTGTGGGGGTAGAAAGTATTTATTACAGGGTAGGGGCCCTCCCATGTGGAGTGGAGTTGAGCTTTTGGGGACCCATCCTTCCAGACTTTAATTAGGACTTGAGTCCCTGGAGCATATAGTGGTAGCTCTCTAGAATTATTTGGGTCGTGGTTAATATCCCACAAGAGTATATCCTGTTGGAACTGTCCAATGGCCTCAGTATAAGATCAGAGGGTCTGAGCCTCCAGATCTAGGAAGGTCTCCCATATAGCATCTCATAATTGTTAAGACCAACCTGTTCCTTAGGGACAATACAGATGCAGAGGAGAGCTATTGGTAAAGCCTCCTTCCAACCCAGGGAGTTCTGCTGGATTATCTTTTTATTGATGATTTTAAGAATTGGTTGGCTCTTTCTACTTTTCCTGAAGACTGAGGCCTCTAGGCACAATGGAGATAATAAGTAATATCCAATGCTTTCCAGGCAAGAGTGCTGGGGTGGATTACCATTTCCTTCTCCAGGGGTCTTCCCAACCAAGGAGTTGAACTCAAGTCTCCCACACTGCAGGCAGGCACTTTACCATCTGAGTCACCAGGGAAGCCCGAGACCCCTTGAGTTCAGTTCAGTTCAGTCACTCAGTTGTGTCTGACTCTTTGCGACCCCATGAATCACAGCACACCAGGCCTCCCTGTCCATCACCAACTCCCGGAGTTCACTCAGATTCACATCCATCGAATCAGTGATGCCATCCAGCCATCTCATCTTCTGTCATCCCCTTCTCCTCCTGCCCCCAATCCCTCCCAGCATCAGAGTCTTTTCCAAGGAGTCAACTCTTCACATGAGGTGGCCAAAGTACTGGAGTTTCAGCTTTAGCATCATTCCTTCCAAAGAAATCCCAGGGTCGATCTCCTTCAGAATGGACTGGTTGGATCTCCTTGCAGTCCAAGGGACTCTCAAGAGTCTTCTTACTGGAAAAAACATAGCCTTGACTAGACGGACCTTAGTCAGCAAAGTGATGACCTTAAAAGTAAATGATAACCCATTGTCACTTTGTAATGACTTTGGCTGACCAACTCTCAGAATGATTTCATGGAGCAGTTTTCTACCACCTCCTTAGCCTTCTCAGTCTGGGTGGGAAAGCCATTCCATCCTGTGAATTTGTCTATCATGACTAACAGGTATTTATACCCTTGAGAAACTGACATCTGGGTGAAGTCCATCAGCCAGTCCTCTCCTAGGTAGGTCCCATGTCTTTGGATGGGCTGGGCCAGCTAGGGTCTTTGAGCTCCGTGGGGGTTGTTTAATTGGCAAATGGGACAAGAGAAGATGACTTGCCTTATAGTCATTTGGTGGCCTGTTCTGCTGAAGGATCTTTCTAGTCATCTTTGGACAGCCTTCTCCTCTAACCAAGTGGTGGCATGTTAGGAGTTAACCAACTTCCATTGGAGGTTCCCAGGCAGAAAAAGAGTCCCTCCTTTTGGAACCACCCCATATGATCTTGAAAGCCTGTGCTATTAGCTTTAAGAGTTTCACCTTCAGTATATGAAGGAGTTTCTGGTAAATTAGTCTGTGGAACTAGGGTGGCAACCCCTTTTAGGTCATTGGTCTGTAAGGCTGCTCTCTTAGCTGCCTGATCAGCTGCTTGGTTCCCTCATGCCACTTCCGTGCTCCCTTTCTGGTGTCCTTTACAGTGGGAGACTGAAACCTCAGTAGGCAGATGGACTTCCTCCAAGAGCCTAAGGATTTGATCACCATATCTGATTGAGAACACTTCTTCCCAAATAGCAGCATGTGCATATAGCACCAGAAAGGCATACTTGGAGTCAGTGTAAATGGCTACTCTTTTTTCTTTTCCCAGCTCTAAAACTTGAGTCAGGACTATGAGCTCAGCTAATTGGGATGAAGTACCTGGTGGCAAACATTTAGCCTCTACGGTCTCAAAACTGGAGATTACTGCATATCTGGCTCTCCTTTTTACATACAAGACAAAGCTGTACCAGATTTCCATCAGTGTGCCAGATTTCCTCAGGATTGGTCTGAGGATCTTCTAACAATTTCTCTTGGGGTTTGGTCCAGTGGCCCAAAGTTTCTAGGTAAGAGTGAAAAGGGAGAGAGCTCTCAGGGATAGGCAGGAGCGTAGCTGGATTAAGAACCTCAAGGGAATATACTCAGGCCTGGATTTTTCATCAGCATTATTTGATATCTGAGGATAGTTTGATCATATATCCATAAATGGCCTCTCCCATTCAGGAGTTGTTTCACTTGGTAGCTGGTAAAAATAGTTAGTTTGCCCCCAAAATAGACATTTAAAGCATCTTCTATCAAGACTGCAATAGCTGCAAGAATTTGAAGGCAGGGAGGCCAGCCTCGGGCAGTTTAGTTGAGCCTCCTGGATAAGTAAGCTACAGGCTGGGGCTCAGGTCCCAACCTTTGAGTTAACACTCCCTAGGCTATTCTCTCTCTTTCATGGTCATAAAGTTGGAATGCTTTTTTCTGGGAGGTCTGGCAACCTCAAGGTGGGTGCTTCAGTTAAGGCTTGTTTTAGTGTAGCTTTTGCCTTTTTTTGAGGAGTTCCCCACATAAATGGAATTGAATCATCCCGTCCCTTCAAGCTTTCACATAAGGGCTGGGCAATTAGACCATAGTTGGGTATTCAGATTTTACAATACCCTGTTAGCCCCAGGAAAGCTCACAACTGTTTTCAAGTCATGGTGGAGGGCAGTTGGAGGATTCCTTGTACTCAATCAGAGAACAAACTCCTGGACCCTTGTCTAATCTTAACTCCCAGGTAAATGACCTTTTCCTCGACCATCTGTGCCTTAGCATCAGGGACTTATCTCCTCTCTGCCAAAAAGTTTAGAACCTGAATTGCATGTTATCGAGCATTTTCCTCATCTGGAGAGCAGATTAATAGGTCATCTACATATTGTAATATTTTTCCATTAAATCCCCAAGTCATCAGTTGGTGTTTTTCTCCTGAAGCCTCCTACTTGAAGGGAAAAAGATATTGGGATTCTTTAGGCAGTGGTATGCAAAGGAATGCATCTTTGAGATCCAGGACTATAAAACATTTGGCACTGGGTGATATTTCTCCCAAGATTACATAGGGATTGGGTACTGTGGGATGGAGGGGGACTACAGCTTCATTTATGATCTAGAGATCTTGGACCATTCGCCAGGTTCTGTCTTTTTTCTTTACTGAGAGGATTGGGGTGTTATGTTGTGAACTGGTGGGGACCATTAGCCCACAAACAAGGAATTTATTTATTAAAGGCTGTAGTCCCTCCTGAGCCTCTCTTTCAAGAGGATATTGTTTCCGGTTAGGAAACTGAGTGGGATCTCGGAGGACAATGATGACTGGTTCAGCTTGGTGGGCTTGTCCAGGAATTCCCTGGTCCCATTCCTGGGGGTTAATTTTGTCCTCCCATAGTTTTTCGTCCCTCTCTATTGGAGAGGGTATAATGGGTTCCTCAGTAGTAACCAGAAGCTGTAGAGCTCTAGGGGCTGAAAAACTTCCCTAGTTTAGTGAGTATAATCTCTTCCCAATAAGGAAGTAGGACACTCAGGGACCACCAAAAACTGGTGGGACAATATTTGTCCATACCAGCAACAAAGAAGTCCTTGGGTGAATCTTTTGGTAATTGTTTTTCCTGTAGCACCCAAAAGGGTACAGGTCTGGGAGGAGAAGGCCCTGGAGTAGGAGGTCAGGACAGAGCAGGTAACCCCTGTGTCAACCAAGAAATTCTCAGATTTACCTGCCACATCCTATTGCACCCTTGGCTCCAGCCTCGTGAAGGTTATCTGTGACAGGCGGGCTGGCCAGAGCGGGCCACTAAAGTCCTGTTGGACCATCATGAGGGAAGAGTTGGTGCTTGACCTTAAGGCTCTTGGGTCCTGAGGGCAGAGTGCCGCCCAATGTCCCAGTTGATGGAATTTGTTGCAAGCCATTTTAGGAGACTTGTCATGGTTTGGACACTCTTTGGCCCAATGTCCTGACTGTCTACAGATTAAGCATTTGCCTCATGCCTTGTCCTTTAGGGACTCGGGTTTTGTCATAGGGCTTCCCCGAAGGGCGGCCTGCATCTGGACTTGCCTTGTCTCTTTCCTTTTCTCCCTTTACTGGGCCTTGGCCTCCCTCTCCTGTTCTCTATTGTAAAAGGTATTGGTGGCTGTCTGGACCATCTCATCTAAAAAGGCAGCAGGGTCCTGCTGCTGAAGCTGTTGTAACTTTATCCTGATGTCTGATGCACATTGGGACAGGAATTTGTCTTTTAAAATCACTTATTCCTCATAAAGAGTCTAAGTCCAGACTGGTTAACTTTTGGGGGGCCTCTTATAGCTTTTTCAGAAAGGCAGTGGGATTCTCACTGGGCTCCTGGGTTATTGCTGAGACCCAGGCATAACTATTTTTTTCTGGGATGATTTTAGCCTTACCTTTACACAGATCATAAAATTATCCCTTTCCCAGATGTGCTTAGGGTTATTATAATTCCAGTTAGAATCCGAGAAGGGGACTGCATTTTCCCCCACTGGGTATTTATTGCCAGACATGTGAAACCCTGTAGCATAACTTCAGGCTTCCTTTAAGATCCTAAAATACTGCGGGTCAGATAAAGTTTGACTAAATATGACCATGATGTCCTTTCATGTCAAGTCAAAGGCCAAGGTAATGTGTTGGAATGTACCTATATATTTGCTTGGGTCATCTGTATAGCTTCCCAGGTCTTGTTTGATCTGTCTTAGTTCTTAGAGGGAGAAGGGCTTATAGACCCAAATTCTCTTTCAGTCCAACTAAGGGACATACTCAAGTTGGCTTTTGTGGAAGGGTGCTCCCGGATATGGGGGCACGTTTGAATACAAGGAAGGAGCACCAGGCAACTCGGGTGCCATAGGAGGTGAGCCTTCACAGGAGTTTCCTTCTCCTGATTGTCTGTACCTAACAGCATTTACCTAGTAGGCTAACTTTTAGGGCATACAATAATCCCATACTTAGACAGAGTTCCTTCATATCTCAGTGAGAAGAAATTTTGGACATAGGGGATCTCTCTGTTTCTCTTGTCTTTTGCAGAATAAGTCTTGCTGTAGGATGGTACTGTAACTTAAATTCCCATCCTCAAGCCAGTGTTCCTTGTGCCCCAGAGGATACTGTGGCCACTCAGTGGCACAAAAGAATTTTAAGCAACTTCCCTTAGAGAATTGAGCAGCACCTCCAGGGTGTCTGCCAGCAAGTGGATTGGTTACTTGATATTTGAAAGACAGTGATGACAGGGAGGAAAAGAAAAAAGAATAAAACTAGTAGGCTTCCTATTTTATGGGTAGACTTCCTTAGGGGTGAGTCTTTTTAAAGCTTATCCTACCCAGTTCTGTTGCAATCTGAGAGCCAGGTGTCCCTGGGTCAGGGTTCAGATCCCCAGGCAGGCTGAGGCATGACAGTCTCCTGGAGATCAAATTCCGGGCAAGTCAAGGCAGGTCGGCCTCCTGAGAATTGGGTCCCTGGGCAGGTCGAGGTGTGTCGACCTCCTGGGGCCCCTGGACTGGTGGGTCCCCGAGCAGATTGAGGTATGATAAGCTTCTGAGGACCAGATCACTAGACAAGTCAAGGCAAGTTGACTTCTTGGGACCCTTGGATTGGAGATGGGCATCCCCAAGCTCTCCAGCATGACCAGTGCTGGGTAGGATTAAGGCGTTGTAATCTTAACTCATTACTGGTTTGTCCACCATGGATGGGAATAGATATCATGATGTAAAGCAATCCAAACCTGTGCTCTGAGACTAGGTACTTATTAAAACAGCCATAAACCTTATCCTCTTGTTGATCTTGAGGTAATATAAATCACTGATTTCCTCCCCTACTCCTCCATAAGAGCAGTTTAGGGTGTTTCCAACGATAAACATTTAACTATCATAGACCCACTCTAGGTAAAAACAGTGGTAATGACAAAGGACTGGGTTACCTGGTCGTACTAGGTACATTCAGTTCAATTCAGTTGCTCAGTCGTGTTCGACTCTTTGCGACCCCATGAATCGCAGCACGCCAGGCCTCCCTGTTCATTACTATCTCTCGGAGTTCACTCAGACTCACATCCATCGAGTCCGTGATGCCATCCAGCCATCTCATCCTCTGTTGTCCCTTTCTCCTCCTGCCCTCAATCCCTCCCAGCATCAGAGTCTTTTCCAACGTCAGTTGAGAAGCGTACTCCACCGGTTTCATGACCTCAATCAAAGTCGAAGTCGTATTCAGGAAGGTTTCTCTAGGGTCCCAACTAGAAGTCTTACCTGACCAACCCAGAGGAACGTCAGTTTCCCTGAGAGTCCTCAGAAGAGGTTGTGGTGTCAAGTTTTCGTAATGCTCATAAAATTATTATTCGCCCCACCGTACTACAATATATGTTCCCCCATGTCAGAACCAACATCCTCAATCATTCACCGAATTCTTGTTTAACTATTCTACGTTGTCTGGTCTACAAGGTATTTTCACCGTACCCCTAAACTGGACCCCCATACAAAATTGAAATCCTCTTCCCATCATTCCCAAACCCGGGTTTGTCGGACTTCCCGTTTGAGGGTTTCACTGTTTGTAACAGGGACCTTCGGGTTAACGGGAACTTCCCTACAGTGGTTGTCTACCTAAAGATCGTCCGTAACACATGGACAGTGGACTGGATCTTCCGAGTGACTCTCTACGATAACAACGTGTACAACATCCTTTATACCTTTTACTTCCGTACTTATAGATATCTCTAACCTATAATACGTTATAAAGGGAGGGTTCCTGGTCGATAAAAGACCGTCAAGGAAGTCTTCTAACATCTCCGTTGTAACACCCGGGTCTGTCCCGAGTCCTTTTCTCGTACTTTGACTTCCCTTCCCCTGTCCCGTGTCGAAAACTTTGTTACTGTATCGGGTTCCCGTATTGTATTTAGTTAATTTTAGTTTACCCAGGTTCTACTGTTCAGTTTAAGTTGATTTGGAACCAGGAGTTAGACGTTCAATTTACCGTGTGGGTCTCCACGGTCCTGTCAAGGTTCAGTGACTGTTTTCTGGTCCCTGACTCACCAAGGAGTTAACAATCTTACTGGGAGGGTGAGTAATCGTATATTTTAGTGGGTCGAGATCTTTTATTGGTGTGGTGTAAAGGATCGGTAGCGTACACGGGAGACACGACCGGGTGAGAGAATCACAAATGAAGAGAGACTTAGACTTGGTCAGATGGAGAAAGAAAAACGACACAGAGAGTGACTTAAAAAAAGTTACTCTGTTCTTGGACTCGAAGTAATCCAGGGTTTTAGTCCGTGGTACCCAAAACCGGCCCAAGTTCAGGGTCAGCCTGTACTTGCTCACTGGTTCGTATCGTGTCTCAGGGACGGTGCACCCAACCTCAGAGTTAGAATCCATTTGTCAAAGTTTGTGTTGAAATTCTTTACCCTTCTACTACTGGGCCGGTTATGAAACATTCGTCACCGTATCTACCTCTCTCCTCGACTTCCTACCCTTCTTTTTCGTCACCCCTTTCGTACGTCTCCTTAAGAGAAATATTAGACGACCTTTTAGACGATTTATGGACTGGACACCTCACAGTGTTCATTGGCTTGATCCTTGGCACAAAGGGGATTAAGGACAGAGGAAGCCTCACCTGCTTGGGCAACAGCTACTGGAGTATAGCAGACAGTGGAGCCCTCAGGACACACTGGGGAGTGACCCCAGCCAGAGCCGCTCAATTGCACTGACTGCTGCTCACCTGTTTGCAGGGGCTTCAAGGAAACAAGAAATGAGAGACTGTAGAAGAATTAAGATTTTTTCAGCCATATGTCCTTCCAGCCATATGAGCGAGGACCTCCTGCCTTAACAAGAGATCTCAGCGAATCTGAGACTGAGCTGCTTGAACCTTCTGTTGAGTTTGTTTTTGCTGTCTTGGTTTCCAGAATGCTGGGCTTCTTGTTACTTCCCCTGCTCTGGGTTTGCTTCTCATTCAGCTTCCACAGCCTGGGCTTTTGTCAAGTTGGGCTTCTGCTGTGCTTGGCCTCTGTCTCACAGGGGCCAAGCCAATGTTGTTTCAGCCAGGTTAAATCCAAGAAACGGCACAAGAGATGTCAGGGGAGTGTGTAATTTCTTTTGTTCTGTCTTGCCACAGCAAAAATTTGAAGTGATGGACAGAGCAAGTGTTACAGCTCGGTTACAGCTCCGTTTAAATGGCATACTCATGTTCCAGCTGGGTTACAGCTCAGTCTGAACTGCAGACTATGGTTACAGCTTGGTTACAGCTCAGTTTTATTTGGCAAGCAAAGGAAAACACATCCTCAAGGCATGAGGACAGGCTAACCCAAAAGAAGTGAAGAGAAAAGAGGAGAGAGTCTCAGTTTTGGCTCCTCTTCTCATGTTTTTTCCCCTCCCCCTGAGCCTGTCCTATGTAAACTGGGCTAGCCAGGAGTGTTGTTTGTTTCACCCGAGGTTCTCACTCTGGTCCTCAGACTTTCCTTGTTCTATTTCACTGGCTTTTTCCTTTCTTTGTCTTTTAGTTACCACTATTTGGGGCTCCTTTTTTCCTATTATAACTACCTAACAGTTGGATAGCATCAGTGACTCAATGGACATGAGTTTGAGCAAACTCTAGGAGATGGTGAAGGACAGGGAAGCCTGGTGTGCTGCAGTCCATGGGGTTGCAGAGAGTCAAACCTGACTTAGTGACTGAACAGCAACAAATGCAAAAACTCTCCACAACAGTTGTACAAAATTTATTTTATTCACAAAAATATTGTTGACACAAACTTCTGTCCCAACTTTACAAATAATAAATTACTGACTCTGAGAAGTTAAGTAACATTATTTTCAGATCACACAGCTAGAGATAATAGTGCTATAGGCTGAAAGTTTTCTCTAAAGCCTATATTCACTATTTACACATTTTCAAATGGCTATCAACTCACTTTCTATATATCCCTTGAATCCCTTGAATGAAAGTTATTCAGTCGTGTCCAATTCTTTGCTTCCTCAAAGACTGACCAGTCCATGAAATTCTCCAGGCCAGAATACTGGAGTAGGTAGCCATTTCCTTCTTTAGGAGATCTTCCCAACCCATGGATCCAACCCAGACCTCTTGCCTTGCAGACGGATTCTTTACCAGCTGAGCCACCAGGGAAGCATATGGATCCCAATCATCACTGCAATAGCTCAGATCAGATCCAACATGCTAGAGTTTTGTTGTTGTTTTTTTTCAGTCTCTCAGTCATGCCCCACTCTTTGCAACACCATGAACTGCAACACACCAGGCTTCCCTGTCCTTCACCATCTCCTGGAGTTTGCTCAAACTCATGTCTATTGAGTTGGTGATGCCATCCAACCATCTCATCCTCTGTCACTCCCTTTCTTCCAGCACTCAGTTTTTCCCAGCATCAGAGTCTTTCCCAACGAGTCAGCTCTTCACATCAGGTGACTAAACTGGATGTCTAGCACCATCCAATTCTGTGTCTCTTGATGCATATGTGGGTGGCTACCCCTGAAGCACAAACCAAATGGTTCCTGGTCTTTGCCTCTCAGGTTCTACATGACCCTACGGTGCTGAGGGGAAGTAGGAATGTTTTCACTACTGATCTTTTCTGGAACCTCCCTACTCTGCTCTCAGCCTTCTGTGTTCTCAGCTGTGTCCATTGTCCTTGGCGGTACAAGGTCCAATTCACTCTCATCTCTCTGGAACCACGTCAATTCTCTTTATCATTCTTCACATACCAGGAAGCCCTCCTAGGAACATCAACTACCTCTCTGGTGCAAACGGAACTGTATAGAATTCTTATTTGTCACTGCTCCCTCTTTCCTCTCTTTGCTTCATGTGACAGAATGCCTGTGATCCCCCCACAACTTCTCCCTTTCAGAAGCTGTCTTCCTTCTTCAGGATCCTCTCCCACCCATCCTTCTGCTTTTCCCACAGTCCCATCAGCATCTTTCACTCAAAGGCTTGGGATTCCCTTTGAAGCTTTTGTTATGGAGATAAACAAAGAACTATAAAAATGCAAAGGGAGCAATTAATTCTGCATTAGGGGAATCAAGAAGGACATCAAAATGAAGGAGACTTTGGAGTTTAGCCTTGGAGCATGATTTAGTACTTTAAAAAATCACCAAGAATTCAACCAGAAAGAAAATCCAGTCTTTTGCTATCTCAATTGACTGTCCTGGATGAATACAGGGATAAGTGATTTTTTTAACTTGCTTGGGCTTCTAAGCCATTAAGCCCAGGCTGCAGAAAGTCGGTGGGGCTTGAGATGATGCTGGGGAAGAGAGAAGGCAGTCAAGCACTGAATCCCTTTCATGTTTCCCTCAAGGTAAACTCTAACTTAAAGACTACCAGATCAAGTAAAATATAGTTGTGCTCTAGACCTCTGCCTTACTAGGCCAACTGTCACCCAGCTAAAACTGTTAGGGAAACACACAGTACATGCTTTTATACAAGGAGCTGGTTGCCTTAATTCTTCACTTTTACATCATTTATCTCCAACTTAACCTTGATGCCTTCCAATCTAGATATCTAAATAAAAACTTGTTGAATAGAAAGACATTCTGAACAACATATTGAAAATAAGGCATGGATGTTAATGTCAGTTTGATATGAAAATAAATAGTGGAGTGTGTGCTGGAGAGAAAGTTAGTTTTAGGTTACAATAAACCAGAATTGGAATCCCCATTTTGTCACTTAATGGGGCTCCTAAGGGAAATCACTTTAGCTGTCTGTGGTCCCATTTGCTCGTGTTTAAAATGAGGATAAAGATGTCTAATTCAATGTCATGTTTAAGATTTAGAAACTGAAGCCAAATCTGTTCTCTGGACCCTGACAGTGAATTGAATGTTAGACTTTTGGGTGAAGTGGGAAAGAATAGCTTTATTGCTTTGTCAGGCAAACAGGGCCCCAGTGGACTAATTTCTTCAAAACCGTGTGACCCCTATGGAGGGGATAATGAGGAGTCTTATAGTGTTCAAGGAGCAGAGAGTGGTCAACTCACAGACTTTCTTCTGCCTGGTTGGTAATGAGGTGAGTGGGAGTCGGTAACATCCACCTTCTGCTTCCAGCCAGTCTGGGGTCTATGTGCTGGTGGTCAGGATACAGTTTCCTTTGCCCACCTGGTGGAGGTTTCAGCATCTACAAAACAGCTCGAAGATATTTCTGTGTGTATGCTTTGAGTGGGAGGGCTTCCTTGATAGCTCAGTTAGTGAAGAATCTGCCTGCAATGCAGGAGACCCTGGTCCAATTTCTGGGTCATGATGATTCGCTGGAGAAAGGATCGGCTTCCCACTCCAATATTCTGGCCTGGAGAATTCCATATATATAGTATATGTCCATATGTATATACACATATATATGTATACTTATATACACTAACATATGTATATATGTAAAGTCCCTGGGGTCACAAAGAGTTGGACACGACTAAGCTTCTTTCACTTTCACTTGAATGGGAGCCAAGACTTTTCCCCAAGGTTGCACTATGGTTTCTTGGCTTCTCGTTCCTTGTCTCAGCAAGCTCTCTCTTCCTTCATTAGCAAGTGTTTGAACCTGCCCTGCCCATTGGAACCCAGGGAAGGTTATGGAGGCTGAATGAAGCCTATTTCCTGTAATCAAGAAATGGGGGACACAGAAGCCCTACCTTATCCTACTTGGTATCAAAACTACATATGATGCATGGTACAGAGGCAATAACAGGATTGCAGCATATGAAATTAGAAACGGGCCCCTCTAGCCTTAAATCTAGTCATCAATTTCTCTGTTTTTATTTTCTTTTATGTAAAATGTAGATATATACAGATTCTCAGACTTTATAGTTTGACATGTGTGTGAACTGAAAAAATGCACAACTGACAAGTTGAGAAATATGTTTTATTCAGGCTTTACTGAGGACTCTGACCTGCAAAAGACCTCTCAGATAGCTCTGAGGTCCTGTCCCAAAGAGACAAAGGAGGAGCCAGGGTATACTTACAGAGAAGTTTTTGTTTGAAAAAAAAAATAATAATAACAAAAAGAAACTTGTGGTAGAACATCAAAAAACACACATCTCAAGTTAATGATTTTAGTGTTTTGGGAGAAGCAAGAGCCTGGGCTCATTGAAATCATTCTTTGATATGCACCTTAACTCTCTAGGGTCAACCTTGTAAGGATATTCAATCACCCAGTCAGGTCCCACTCTTTATGACCCCATGGTCTGTGGCATGCCAGGCTCCTTTGTCCACAGGCTCATCCACAAGAATATTGGAGTGGGTTGCCATTTCTTTCCCCAAGAGATCTTCCCAGCCCAAGGATGGTACTGGAGTCTTCTGCATCTCCTGCATTGGCAGGCAGATTCTTTACCACCGAGTCACCTGGGAAGCCCGTCTAGGATCAGTACCCTGCTTTTTTTCATCCTGAATCCCCTCAGAGTGCACTGCTGGGGGTGGCTGGGTGGTTGCTGCCATTATGGACTTGATATCCTTTGTTTACTGAAATTTTGGGTGACATTTTTTGCCAAAATTGAAATTAGGTGAGGAAAAACATTTCATAGACTCAAGGAAGTTACGTAAACGTAGGTAATTATAATTTATTCTATCAATGATATTACACTAACTAGTTTTTTGACTCTCTAGCCATTTGGCTGCCTTTTGATAACTGTTTAACAATCTGAAAATCTCCCAACGCTAAACTGTATAGTTAATTAGAATTGAATATTTACCTAGGTCTCAGATATATACATCTTGTCATTTGTTCTAAAATTTAAAGACAAGCAAACATCAAATGATGCATTACAATGTCTTTTAAAAGTATCCACTTTCTTTGGGCTTTTATTTTATCTGAGTCTAGTTAACGCAGACTCTACAGTGAGATTATATTTATTTAGACTACGTTTTCTTAGCTGACTCAATCTCTTTGTCACTTTCATCGTAAAATGGCTGTTTGGGTCTCAACAGTTGTGTCAGTTGTGGATGTGCACCTGCCCTCCACCTCTACAAGGCTTTCATCACGTGCTACTACAGCTGCTGACTTTCAACTTCCCCTGAAAGAAGTTCAGAGTGGAGAGCAGAAACGAGGCACTCTGTGCTCTGGGCAGGTGGTGGGGTGGGGAGATTGGCGGGACAGGTTTTCAGATTGTATATTTTTGGAAGCGGATTTTATGAGCCCAATTCTTGTATTTCCTCATATCTAGAAAAACACTAAAATCCTTCATAATGACGACTGCTCCTCGTGACTAGCAGAACCCCTTCTGCAAAAAATGTGTGCTTGATTGCATGAGCTCCCCCTTCACCAAAATTACACATATAATTACTGTGCCCCCGCCTCTTTGGAGCAGTTTCTCAGAGTTATCTGAGGTGCTGCCTCCTGGGCTGTAGTCCTCATTTTGCCTCAAATAAAATTTAACTTGAAGCTCTCACATTCTGCATTTTTTTAAGTCAACTGTTGTTTTAAAAATAAGTTTAAATTCGCTTTTCAAATTTAATTTTGTAAGGTATTCTCCCGTGTGAAACAGGCTTAAACCACCTTAAACCCCCTCCCCCCACCTCCTCACACCCTCACACTTTGGAATCCACCCCACCCTCAAGCTGTCTCTGCAGACACTTCATGAAATCTCTGGAGTTCACAGAATTGGGTTCATAAGAATGAACAGCATGATTCATTTACCTAGAAAATTAAATGTAAAAGAATAAAAAGCCCATATGTCACCTTCTTTCTGAAATTTTCTCTTTTCTCTTAGCTGAATAAAATTGTTCTTTTTCCCCCTGTAGTCCTAGAGTGACTTAAAAAGTCTTCTCCTCACACAGCAACTGTTAGGAGACAGGTAGCAGGCTTCAGTCCCTACTAGGACACATGCTTGACCTACGTTCATGACCAAGGCCTCCCTATCTCTTTGCTTCAGCTTCTCCATCTGTAAAATGTACAAAGTAACAGTTCTTAGGGTACTTCTTTATAAAATACTGCACAACAAATATAGAACTATTCATAGATGGGGGGAAATGATGTAGTTGTAGGTGCCTGGAAATAAGGTTTTCTGAAATCATAATGTAAGTGTCTAACAATAAGCTTCTGATTGCCAAGACATCCATTTCAAATACATTCCTCTGGAATCAAAGCATTGCAAGCTGCCTGACCTAGCTACTCACTAAATAGCTGGATAAAGAGCCATGCTGTTCAAACCATGAAGGTCCCCTCACAGGAAGCCCTGGGTAACCTGGATAACATATTCTTTTAGTTCCATCTTCCTGATCTTATGCTTAAAATTCACCAGTAAGGGATGACCCTATGAAACTCTGAGCACCCCACCCTCCACTCCAGTGAAGGCAGAGCCTTTCCACCCCCACCGCTTTCCAAAGCTTGCTGTGTGCCCCAGCAAGCAATGTGGCCTCCAGATCCTCATTTAACTCAGCACAATGTCTTTGACATCTATTCACATTATTGTGTGTATCAGTAGCATACTCTTTTTATTTTAAAAAGGCATTGTTTAATATACTTCAACTTCTTTATTCCTTCTTCACATTTGGTCTTTTGAAGTTTTGGGTATCATGGGAAAAGCTGTTATGAATATTACTATACAAATATTTTGTGAACAGACACTTTCATTTCTCTTGGATAAATACCTACAAGTAGAATTGCTTAGCCATTGGATACGCGTAAACCTCAAGCTGGTTTAAAACTCAACGTTCAAAAAACAAAGATCATGGCATCTGGTCCCATCACTTCATGGCAAATAGAAGGGAAAAAATGGAAGCAGTGACAGACTTTATTTTCTTGGGCTCCAAAATAACTGCAGATGGTGACTGCAGCCATAAAATTAAAAGATGGCTGCTCCTTGGAAGGAAAGCTATGACAACGTAGGCAACATATTAGAAAGTAGAGACATCACTTTTCTGACAAAGTCCCATATAGTCAAAGCAATGGCTTATCCAGTAGTCATGTATGGATGTGAGAGCTGGACCATAAAGAAGGTTGAGTGCCAAAGAATCGATGCTTTCAAACTGTGGTACTAGAGAAGACTCTTGAGAGTCCCTTGGATTGCAAGGAGATCCAACCCGTCAATGCTCAAGGAAATCAGTCCTGAATATTCATTGGAAGGACTGATGCTGAAGCTGAAACTCCAATACTTTGGCCACCTGATGCAAAGAACTGACTTATTGGAAAAGACCGTGATGCTGGGAAAGATTGAAGACGAGAGGAGAAGAGGTCAACAGAGGATGAGGTGGTTGGATGGCATCACCGACTCAATGGACATGAGTATGAGCAAGTTCTGGGAGATAGCAAAGGACAGGGAAGCCTGGCATGCTGCATTCCATGGGGTCACAAAGAGTCTGACACAACTTAGCAACTGAACAACAATGTTAATAAGAAAATTATAGTTACATCCAAAATTATTACAGATGGTGACTGCAGCCATGAAACTGAGACTCTTGCTCCTTGGAAGAAAAGTTATGACCAATCTAGACAGTGTATTAAAAAGCAGAGACATTACTTTGCCAACAAATTTGCGTCTAGTCTAAGCTATGGTTTTTCCACTAGTCAGGTATGGATGTGAGAGTTGGACTATAAAGAAAGCTGAGCATTGAAGAATTGATGCTTTTGAACTATTGTGTTGGAGAAGACTCTTGAGAGTCCCTTGGACTGCAAGGAGATCAAACCAGTCCATCCTCAAGGAAATCAATCCTGAATACTTATTGGAAGGATTGATGCTGGCCAATACTTTGGCCACCTGATGAGAAGAACTGACTCACTGGAAAAGACCTTGATGCTGGGGAAGATCAAGGCCAGGAGGAGAAGGGAATGACAGAGGATGAGATGGTTGGATGGCATCACTGACTCAATGGACATGAGTTTGAGTAACTCCGGGAGTTGGTGATGGACTGGGAGGCCTGGCATTGCAGAGTCAGACATGACTGAGTGACTGACCTGAACTGAAATAATCATTGGCTTTTTTCCCTTTTGTCTTATTTCCCTCTCTCTGGCATCCCCAGCATATACCACTTGCACTCATATCCCTGTCTCAGCACTGATTCTAAGCTTTTTTTTTTTTTTTTCCAATTTTTTGGTATACTCATTGTTTGAAATTTTATGTATTTGCATCTTAAAGTTTATATCTAATTATATTTTTTATCTCTTCTGTTATATATTCTGAACTTTGCCCTTTCATTTTGATTTTCTATATATTTGGAACATTTTGTAGCATTATAGATTTTAACTTTTTATGTTATATTGGAGTATAGTTGGTTAACAATGTTGTGTTAGTTTCAAATGTACAGCAAAGTGATTCAGTTCTACATACACATGTATCTTTTTTTTTTTTCAAATTCTTTTCCTATTTAGATTGTTACATAGCATTGCACAGAGTTCTAGCTTGGAATAGACATATACACATTGTAATTGCTTTTAAATGCATAAGATACTTCTATTTTTGCCCACCCTAGCTCTCAGCTTTTCTCTTTGTCCTTTATCCATTAGTGATGATTTCTGGTGGAGTTGTTGACCCTGTCTGCATGCTCACCAATTTTATTTCAGCTAAGTCATGTTTGCTACTCAACCCGTACTTTGAGCTCTTTTTAAAATATTTATGTTTATCAAAAATCTCTATCTCTAATTGGTTCTTTCATATAACTCTTTGTTTCCAAGTTTCTCTGTGAATATTATTTAAAATTACTATAACGTTTGCCTGCCTGTTCCATTAGTTCATTATCTTCCAGCTGGTTTTCTTTTTCACTCTTTTTTTTTTTTTCCTGAGACATACACTTTGTCTTGTTTGAGGGTTTTAGAAACATTTCTTTGTCCTCCTGACTGTGTCATCTCACCCATCACCCACGGTAGTGTTGCAGGAGGCAGGCCTTTGCCTGTGGTAAGTTCCTGCTCTGCCATTTATTAACCACGTGGTGCTAGGCTTAGTCTCCTCAGTCGTGCCTGGCTCCTTGCCAACCCGTGGAATGTCCACCATCAGGCTCCTCTGGCCATGAGGATTCTCCAGGCAAGAATATTGGAGTGAGTAAGCCTATCTCTCCTCCAGGGGGTCTTCCCAACCCAGGAATCAAACCAACGTCTCCTGCACTAATTCTTTACCAGCAGAACTAGAAGGGAAGCCCATTAACCATATTACTAGAACACTTTCTTCAATATAGTAAGCCTTGGATAGTGACTCTATAAAATGGGAGCAATATTAGAACCTACCTTACGAGGTTGTTTGAGGTGTTAAATGAGATAATATGTGTAAAATAATACTAAAGTACCCAATCTAAATAAATGTTATTAAAATGTGGCTGCAATTTCGGTGCCATATATGATTTTCATTCTTGAGCTTCTGAACTATTGGGAAAGACTTCAATAGAGAGTAACTTTCTAGATAATTCTGAGTACATGATAAAGTTCTTATTTTGAAATTATTGTGTTCATTCTAATTTTCTTGGTCATCTTGGTGGCCTAGGAATGAATTAATCACTGAAGAAGAGACAGAATTGGTTGAGCATATTGGAAAAATTCAAAGTATGTATTATAATTGATAAAGATTATGTTGAGTGTAACTGTAGGAACTTAGAACTTTCTTCATGTGCTGAAAAATGAAGCAATGTGAGAATCCAGTGCAGATGATACAGGGAAGAGTAGTGAAGGAGGCATAGGAAAAATCGAGCAGATATGGGAAAGAGAGAAATTTGATTTGATAAACCAGAAAACATTCCCCTAGACACAGTCCTGATAGACCCACCAGCTGCTTACTGAGGAATTACAACATTTCCCTAACTCACTTTCCAAAAAAGAATTTTGGTCATATCACCTGTTTCATGAAAAAATATGGGTTTCCAAAGTGCAAATTCTGTAGACTGTTTCAATCTTGGAGTTTGGCTTTTGCACATCAGCACATCACATTTCTCCTAGGCTTTGAATAAAATATTAGAAATACCTTGAACTTCTTTAGCTTGGAATTTCTCCAACCTGTTTTGTTGTGTGCATGCTAAGTTGCTTCAGTCGTGTCCAGCTCTTTGTGACCCTATGGACTACAGCCTACTGTCCATGGGATTCTCCTCTGTCCATAGGATTCTCCAGGCATGAATATTGGCATGGGTTTGTCATTTCCTTCTCCAGGGGATAGTCCTGATCCAGAGGTTGAACTCCAGTCTCTCATATTTCCAGCATTGGCAGGTGGTTTCTTTACCGTTAGCACTGTCTGGGAAGCCCCCTGTCTCGTTACTAATACATGCATTGGAGAAGGAAATGGCAACCCACTCCAGTGTTCTTGCCTGGAGAATCCCAGGGACGGGGGAGCCTGGTGGGCTGCCGTCTATGGGGTCGCACAGAGTCAGACACGACTGGAGCGACTCAGCAGCAGCAGCAGCAGCACATATATTAAAGGTTTAAGCTATGTTAATATACCGAAATACATATGTCCCAGGAAGACCCTTTTGAAAGTCATATTGTTGCAAGGACAGGTGAGATGCTCAGGAACCCAGTTTTCCCTTCCTGAGGACATAGAGGGATGATGATTCTAGTCTCTTAGTTTGGCTAAACCATTGGAATACACTCTGGATGATGGCTTGTATGTGAAAATGAGGTTGCCCAAAGTATCCAGCAGGGCATAAATGCATCTGACATTCAACTGAAGACAATCAAATGTGGTGAACACTTACAGAAATGTGGGCAAGGATAAGATAGAAACAGGTGATGGAGAAACATCTGAGGGATAGATAAACAAGGAGCTGTCATCACCCAGCCCTAAGGAGGAAAGAGAACAGTGAGGTTGGAACCCAGTATTAATGAAGCCATGGGACTAGAGCTGCCACTTACCGATCACCCCTTCCTGCTTGAAGGTGGCTACTAGGAATACATGCATGCGTAATCAAATGTCCCTTCTACTCCTGCCCTCTGACACCTCATCACTCCCTCCCACTGGGTGAACCCAGACAGAAGCCAGAAGTGAGTGGGGTTCTGCAGCAGAGCCCCATGGAGCTCTGGGTGGAAGGTGGCTTCTACACCTCTTCCTCCCCCATTTTCAAGATGGCATCAGACAAGAGTGGAAGGAAAATCTTCACTCATTGTCATCCACAGGACTGCCTATCCACATGCATGTAAGCTAAATGAGACATTAACTTTGCTGCAATGAAGTCCTGACTCCCTGACTCTTCATTTTTATATCAGCTCATGTTAATTGGCCTGATTAATAAACTAATCAGAAAGTTTATAATGGAACCTTGACAAACAGCCTTTGTAATTACTGTATATATATATTTATTAATCAGATTTAGAATAATATGTATACTAATTTCATTCAGTTGTATAGGTTTATTCACATCACAAAATTGCTTTTGTCATCATCCAAGTGCTTCTGGGAGTTGTGATAAACTTATGCCTAAATACACGCCCATCAGAATTGCAGGGCAGAAAGTGAGAAAACCAGTGAAACTATCCGAATGTTACTTCAGACAGATAGATTTCTGCCTAGATGTTTCACATGTGACAGTGGAATTTTGAAAGAATGAATGCAGATTTCATGAAAACAATGCTGGATAGAAGACCTACTATCAGATATGTCTCTTAAGAAGTTACAGTTAGTAGAAAAATGCAGTAATCTACTAGCTATTGCCAACCACAATTTTAGACTTCTCTAAATGAACACCGTCCTGATGTCATTTAATGAATGAAAAGCATAGATAGAACTGCATTTAAAATGGAAATTAGCAAAATTTTAAAAATCTCAGCATTTTTTGACCACATGCTATTAACCAGATCTCATGCTCACATGGGCTGCCCTGGTGGCTCAGATGTTAAAGCATCTGCTTGCAATGCAGGAGACTCAGGTTCAGTCCCTGGGTCAGGGAGATCCTGTAGAGAAGGGAATAGCAACCCACTCTAGTATTCTTACTTGGGGAATCCCATGGACAGAGAAGCCACAGTCCAAGGGGTTGCAAAGAGTCAGACATTACTGACTGACTAAAACACACACACACACACACACACACACACACACTTACGCTTACATAAAATTTAAAAGTGCTCAGGAATTGCAAACACTGAGGTTAACATAGGAAAATAATTTACCTGTAGGCAAACTGAAAGGTAAAGATGTACCTCCATCTAACCACGAGCTGACACTTTCTACTTTCCAGCACACTGCCCACCACCACGACTGCCTTGATATATTATTCTTATATAGCCAACACTGGTTTATCCTGTGCAATATTTTCCTGCGTAGCATTTCTTGTTTGATTTTATTATGCATTCATAATGCTTCCTCCCTGAGTGTTGTTCAATGAAATATTTATAACATTGCAGACCATTAAATAAACAAGGGATCCAATTCTGAGTTTGTCTGCCCTCAGGAAACCTTTTAGTTCTACAGAGTTCATTCCCTGGAAGACCTTTCAGGACCCAGAGAACAGAGGGCCTTTGACAGTGCCCTTTCTTTGCTGTGCATTCTTTATTTACATCATGCAATCCAGCATTGAAAGCTGAATAAAAGTGAATTACAAACATGCCAGCTGAATATGTAGTCACATTTTGCCGTATTTGATTTAGATTATCCTTAAGAAGCAAAACCATAGCTCTATTTTAAGTTTCATTCAAACTCAGCCTCAAACTCAACTCAGCCTCAGTTTTGTGAGGAAATCGCAAACTCAAAAATTGCTAAATGGCATACTTATACTCTTAAAGCACTATATATTATCAAAGTGTGTTTTTAAAATTGTATACATTGTAGCATATTGTACAAATCATTCTGCATTTTAAAAACTGCAATAATTCATTTACATGTACATACTGATGCCTCTTGATCTAATTCGTTTGGTTTTAATTACTGCTTACAATTCCATAATCTGAAAGCTGAGAACATTCCTGAGATTTTGTCTTGTGTTCATGGATGAATATATATATATATATATATTCTTTATATAAAGGAAAACTATGGAGGAGGGACAGGAGTTTGGAGGTGGAGATCAGGAGTTTATCTGGATATGTTTCACATCCTTATTAGACACACAAACGGAGAGCAGAGGGTGCAGAGAGATTTGACAGTCTGAAGGCCCAAGGCCAACCAGCAGGACTGGAGTTAGAAGAGAGAAGGGTATTGGCAGGGAAAAGGAATTTAAATGAGGGCATGGTCAGAGAAATTCTAGATAGGAAACAAAAGATGTCTAGTATCTTGATTACTAGAAAATCTAATATTTAGAGATCAAGAAGAATTCAAGATGGGAGAGAGACCTGTCAGGCAAAGGAAAAACCATCTATGCCACTTATGTGTATGGATGCCCTTGTGTGTGTCTGGTGTGTGTGTGGTATATGTGGTATGTGTGTGCATGCTCTTGTGTGTGTAGTGTGTATATGTGGTGTATGTGGTATATGTGATTGTGTGTGTGCATGCTCGTGTGTGGTGTATGTGGATGTGTGTGTGTGTGTGTATGTGTGTGTGGTGCATGTGCATGTTCATGTGTGTATGGTGTGTGTGCATGTTCTTGTGTGTGTCTGTGGTATATGTGGTATATGTGGTGTGTGTGTGTGTGTGTGTGTGTGTGTGTGTGGTGTGTATGTGTATGGTGCGTGTGCATGTTCTTCTGTGTGTGTGCTTGTGTGTGTGGGGTCTGTGCATGTTCTTCTGTGTATGTGTGGTGTATGTGGTGAATGTGGTTGTGTGTGTCCATGCTCACGTGTGGTGTATGTGGATGTTTGTGTGTGTGCGTGTGTGTGGGGGGGGGATGCATGTGGTGTGCATGTGCATGCCTCTGTGTCTCTCTGTGTGTCTGTGGTACACGTGGCATGTGACCACACATGTCTGTGTGTGTCTGTGCACGTGTGTGTATCTGAGACCCCAGTTTTGTCCCTCTGTCCATCTGGCCATCCTGGTGACTGTTCCATGTGGCTTTAATTACAGTAGCTTCAGCGTCAGTCCAGAGAGCCTTCTCTTTTGTAGCCAAATCCCTCTTCTTTACTTTGTTTCACAATTGTCTAAACCATTCTTTGAAATTTCTATTAAATCTGATTGGCTTTGATTTAATTTTCTGTGTCTTTCCTTACATTTTCCAAAACTTTATTTCACTGCCCTGTATTACTGTGACTTTCTTGCCCCTTACAGATTATTTTAGAGCTCAGCACACTGCCAGATCATGCTTATGCCTCTGAGGGCAAATGACCATAATGTTCTCATGCTTTGGGTACCACTCTACCATGCGCCATGGCATATAGACAGTAATGAGAGGTCTAAATACAAGTCTGTGGTATTAGTAACCATTAGAAAGATAATATAATCACTTGTAATACCTCATCATTTGGATGCCAAGAAGTTAGTTCGCTGTTCTCTTCTTGGTTATAAAATAATAATTTTTCTTTATTTTGCTCCTATTAAATATTAAACGAATGAAGACAAGCTATCTCATTATTTATTTATGTTCATTTGTGCTTCTCTCTCTCTTTTAATCTGTTATCTCTTTGGTTGTATCAGGTCTCAGTTGCAGCATGCAGGATCTTTGGTGAGTCCTGCAGGATTTGGTTGCTGTGCTGTGTCTAGTTGTGGTGCATGGGCTTAGTTGCTCCTGGGATCTAGTTCTCCTACGAGAGAATGAGCCTGCATCTCTTGCATTGGGAGGTGAATTCTTAACCACTGGATTACCACATGAGTATTCATCTGGTCATTTAAATCTGGCTTTATAATATATGCTATCTGTGCATGTACAAGCCACCTGTTTGTTATTTTTTCCTTCCATAACTATATATTTCCAGTATATATACTTACTACTTCAATTTTCAGTGTCTTTTATTTAGTGAAGCAGTAATATATTGACAGCAAAAATTGCTAAGTGAGATGGCTGAGTCATAATTTTACTAACCTTCACTGGATTTACTTTTAGTATTTCTATTTAGAAAGTAAATACTAGATTGTAAACAAAAAATAATATCTTAGAACATCATTACCATATAAATATAAAGAATTATGTGGCATTGCGAAGAAAAAGACTCTTAAGTCAATTGCCTGAAAATTCCTTAAAAGGTTCAAAATAGATTCACAAAATATAAAACAAACACCTTTCACAAAGGGCACACAAATATTTTGAAGGGTTAGATTTTAAAATGATTAGTCATTAAGCAGCTAATTTTAGTTAGACTCAGTTTGAGAAAAAATCCTTCTAGATGCGTTATTTTGAATGAGCCACTGGAATTGAGAATGGAAAAAATCTAGTACAATGTTTGGTTTGGTCAACTGCACAGCTTCCCTCAACAGTGTTTCCCTTTCGGCTTCTAAAAGTGATGAGCACTAGAGTCAATCTAAGCCTCAAATGCCTGCCTTCAAAAAGGACTGAAATGTCTGAATGGAAAACCACAGTAATCTGTGGTACACACCATCTCTTCCATGATATTGGGCCAAAACAAAAATACTTCATTAAGAACAGAAAAACAGAGGCCAGTAATATGGAAAATGGAACAAATCAAAGGAAGAACGCTGCTGGGTGATCCGAGATCAATTTCATAACTGATGATACGAAATACAAAAAGTCTGAAATGTTATCTTCTTATCAACAAAGACTTTACTAAAGGTATTGTCTGGAAATGGCCAAAGGGCCCCCAAATTGTAATCCTCTGGCTGACAGTCTGGTCTGTATAGCTAAGAAAGTGTTTCTGCTTTCACAGAATCTCCAAAAGTTCAGCATTTCAACCCTGATTCCAGGTAATCTTCCAAATTGGGAAAAAAAATAATGAAAACAAACAAACAAACAAACCTTAATAGGGACTTTGCTAATGGCTGGGGAAAGTCCCTCTGGAGCACTGGTTCTTAACAGGGATGATTCTGCTCCACTCCACACTCCACCAGAGGACAGAGAGTAACATTTGGAGGTGTTTCTGGTTGTCACAATATGGGGATTGTTATTGTGGTTTAGTGGGTGCTGCACTCAATATGCCAGCAAATTTGGAAAACTCAGCAGTGACCACAGGACTGGAAAAGGTCAGTTTTCATTTCAATCTCAAAGAAAGGCAATTCCAAAGAATGCTCAAACTACTGCACAATTGCACTCATTTCACATGCTAGTAAAGTAATGCTCAAAATCCTCCAAGCCAGGCTTCAGCAGTCTGTGAACTGTGAACTTCCTGATGTTCAAGCTTGTTTTAGAAAAGGCAGAGGAACCAGAGATCAAATTGCCAACATCTGCTGGATCATGGAAAAAACAAGAGAGTTCCAGAAAAACATCGATTTCTGCTTTCTTGACTATGTCAAAGCCTTTGACTGTGTGGATCACAATAAACTGTGGAAAATTCTGAGAGAGATGGGAATACCAGATCACCTGACCTGCTTCTTTAGAAATCTGTATGCAGGTCAGGAAGCAACAGCTAGAACTAGACATGGAACAACAGACTGGTTCCAAATAGGAAAAAGAGTACATCAAGGCTGTATATTGTCACTCTGCTTATTTAACTTATATGCAGAGTACATCATGAGAAATGCTGAACTGGAAGAAACACAAGCTGGAATCAAGATTGCCAGGAGAAATATCAATAACCTCAGGTATGCAGATGACACCACTCTTATGGCAAAAAGTGAAGAGGAACTAAAAAGCCTCTTGATGAAAGTAAAAGAGGAGAAAGAAAAAGCTGGCTTAAAGCTCAGCATTCAGAAAACGAAGATCATGGCATCTGGTCCCATCACTTCATGGCAAATAGATGGGGAAACAGTGGAAACAGTGTCAGACTTGATTTTTTGGGAGCTCCAAAATCACTGCAGATGGTGACTGCAGCCATAAAATTAAAAGATGCTTACTCCTTGGAAGGAAAGTTATGACCAACCTAGATAGTATATTCAAAAGCAGAGACATTACTTTGCCGACTAAGGTCCGTCTAGTCAAGGCTATGGGTTTTCCAGTAGTCATGTATGGATGTGAGAGTTGGACTGTGAAGAAAGCTGAGTGCTGAAGAATTGATGCTTTTGAACTACGGTGTTGGAGAAGACTCTTGAGAGTCCCTTGGACTGCAAGGAGATTCAACCAGTCCATTCTGAAGGAAATCAGCCCTGGGATTTCTTTGGAAGGAATGATGCTAAAGCTGAAACTCCAGTACTTTGGCCACCTCATGCGAAGAGTTGACTCATTGGAAAAGACTCTGATGCTGG
>SJYG01000174.1:1927131-1973931 GCA_006410535.1 Litocranius walleri | reverse complement strand
GAATGATGCTAAAGCTGAAACTCCAGTACTTTGGCCACCTCATGCGAAGAGTTGACTCATTGGAAAAGACTCTGATGCTGGGAGGGATTGGGGGCAGGAGGAGAAGGGGATGCCAGAGGATGAGATGGCTGGATGGCATCACTGACTCAATGGACGTGAATCTGAGTGAACTCTGGGAGTTGGTGATGGACAGGGAGGCCTGGCATGCTGTGATTCATGGGGTCGCAAGGTGTCAGACACAACTAAGTGACTGAACTGAACTGAATTGGGTAAAAGCCAGGGATGCATGCATCTTTGCACTAGTTGGCACAGTTACCATCTGCATGGCAGATGGCTTACTGATGCTTGCCTAGTGACCAGGGTGTTGGGTGTTGAAAAGAACTATGGATGCTTTGGGTAGAAAGTTACTGAGGCTCTGAGGTCTTTGCACTTTACCCCAAAGTCAATGAAATTCCATCGAATAATTTTGATTCTGGGAATGACAGAATTACTTCACTGCTTTTGAAAAATTACTGTGGCAGCAGAACTGAAAAGGGAAAATCCAGGCTTAAGGAAGACTAATTGAGAGGCTTTTAGGGAAATAAGAAAACTGCTTATAAGGTCTTTTACCAAGTCAACGTAAGGGAAATGGAGAGCGGGGTAGAAATGTGAGCTATTTCAGAAATGTGATCTTAAGACAAGTAAGGTGGCAGCTGGAAAAAGACCAGCTTTATATTCTTAAGGTTATAGAGTATTTTTAAGTGAAAAGTTAATACAAGTGTGGTGTTGAGGAAACAAAATTATGTCTTTAACTAGAACACTGTAGAATGATTTTTTACTTTGCATTAATAACTAAGTGGTTAGTAAATTTGAATGTTTAGTGTATTCAGCTCTGAGCTTGGTGCTGGGGATGGGGATGCAAAAGCACAGTCCTCTCCACACTTTAAAGTGTGTGTAAGGGAGTGGAGGAGACATACACTTATGTGGGAGCGTTTTATATGTGCACAGCTAGGCGCTGGATCCCAGGGAAGGGGGAAAGTGGTGAGTATGTACAGGGCAGTGTGAAAGGTTACCTGGAGATGACATCCTTTATTTCTTTTACCCCAGATGTGTTTTGTTGGCATGATGATGAAGATGATGCTAAGGATGATTGTGGTGGTTCTCCATGGTGAGAGTAGTAATGAAAATGAATTCTTGTTGAGTGTTCCTGAATACTTCCCTGGTGGGCCCATGGTTAAGACTCTGTGCTCCCAATGCACAGGGCTTGAGTTCAACCCCTGGTCGGGGAACTAGATTACACATGTTGCAATTAACAGCCGGTGCAGCCAAAATAATTTTTTAAAGTCACTGTTCTTAACCTGTAATCCAACTCTTAAAAGCACAGGTTGAACTGTTTCTTATTACAAAGATGATTTAACTATTGCTGACTCCATCCTGATAAATAAAATTCAGATTATTATTTTTCAGTTAAAATTTCTTTGCCAGCTTCCCCTTTCACTACCAGTTTTCCAAACAGTAGAATTTGGCAGCATATACTGAAATTCTCCCTAACTGAAAATATTGACTGCTTTCTTAAAATCTCTTATTATGAAGTTTAAACCTAGGAAATTAGTAGACATTTCATAACATAAATATATTCCTTTAGTTACTCTAAAAGACTTCCGGGTATATTATAGGATTACTGTTTCTTAGAATTACTGTCATCATATTTCTTTTTCTAAGTTTTTTTTTTTTTTTTAGCACTTTACAGTCTTTATTGTATTTGTTACAATAGTGCTTCTGCTTTATGTTTTGGTTTTTGGCTGTGAGGCATGTGGAATCTTAACTCCTAAATCACGGATTGAACCCATACCCCCTACATTGGAAGGTGAAGGCTTAACCACTGGACCACCAGGGAAGTCCCTATATTTCTTTATTTCAAATCTGACAACACATTCACTAGATCTAAAAGTTTCAAGTTAGTTTTTTTTCCCCGTTTTTATAGTTTTCATGTGAAAATTTTAAATTACTCTGTTATTTTAGTCAACCTAAGCCACAGAGCCTTTTCAAACTTTTTATTAAATGTCCGTCTCCAGATTTACTCCTTGCTCAGTCTCCTGTGTCTTATGACCACTGAGGGTGGACCATTCAAAAGACTGACTTTGGATATTTGCCCTCAGCAATATTTTATTTCCTACTTTAAATCAACCTAATGTGGTGAGGAAAGAATATCATGAAATGAATGCCTATCCTACCTGGAGGTAAAGCTACACTTTTATTCTGAAGAACTGCCTTAAGGTCAGCTGTAATTATCTCAGAGATTGTAACAGACATCTTCCAACACAGGTTGAATGCAAGACAGTCTTGGAGGCATATGGCATAAATCACAAATACGAGTCTATTCTCTCAGTGTCTATAAAAGAAAACCCTTATTATTTTTTTTTTAATATCTAGAGATTCTTTACACTGACATGTTTTATTTTCACTTCTTCAACTTTGACTTCGTGTTACAGACAAACTGCATGTATGGCTGGGTCCCAGGCTCCAAGGCTGACACTGGAAACCACAAGGTGATAGTACTAGAAGGTGGGGTCTCGGAAGCGCTGGGTTGAGTCTGGATGAAGGAGACTGCAGGGAGCTCCCTCACTCCTGCCATGTGGGGACACACTGAGAAGACGTTCCCAGACCAACCAATAATCGGGCTCTCCTCCAACACTGAACCTGCTGGTGACTTGTTCTTGGACTTCCCCAACCTCAGCATTGTGAGAAGTAAATTTCTATTGTTGACAACCCACCCAGTCTATGATACTCTGTTTTATACTTTGTCCTGAGATGACTAAGATACTCAAAATTAGACTGAAAGTATAGATCATGATTATGGAATAATTGTGTGTGTGCTCACAAATGACATTCATCTCTGTTAAGAACTCTTTTTAAAAGAGAATTATCATGTCACCAAGTAATAAACCTCTGTTGTGATCACGTCTCTGAGATTTGGGATTTATTTATTTTTTTAATGCAACAAACCCTAGTGTATCCTAACTAATACCCTCACCACAAGGGGTCATTGACATGATTCATCACATTAAATGGAGAGTGCCAGAGAAAGGTCTGGCCTGGGGGACATGCTCAGTAAATGTCAGTTCTTGTTATTATTAATTTTAGTACAGAGTTTGAGATACAGTCCTTTGTTGAAAAATATGTTTTGTCAGTTAACAAACTAGTGAGGGACTGGCAATTAAATTCATCATGGCAGATGTGGGGTCCTCATGGGAAGGTGAAGCACACTCACAGATGTAACTGAAATGGCTTTAATGAAAGGACTATTTGCCAGGGAAGGGAGGGTCATAGGAAACCCACAGGAGACATCTAAGTTTCCAGAGACAGACTACAGGAGAAAGCTTTATATCTCTCAGGGCTGAAGGGACAAGGGAATGATAAGGAAGAGTTGTAGTTAAAGCAAGAGATACCTTGTGGAGCTGTGGCTTTGGGGGACAAAGGAAGGTCCCATTAATCTCTCAGAAGGGAGGCTGCCAGGGGAGTAAAGAGCCACCTCTCCTCCTACTCGTTTCCTGCAAGAGCCCACAGTTCAGGGAAGCTCAGCTGATGCAGCCCAAGGAAGTTGGGAGCACAGAGCAAAGTGTGGTGTCGAAGGGCAAAGAACCCAACGCAAACCACAGAGAGTGAGACGAGGGCTTAGCACCATGTGCGGCCATCCAACAGAGCTCTGACTCTTACCACAGTGGGTACTGGAATTCTGATTTTTATTCCCTCAGCTCATAAAATGTTCTGTCTTAGTTGGAGGGAAGAGATGAGCAAAGGTGACATCGAAGTCCACCAAAGGAGAGGCCCTGTCTTTCCTGAGGGTTTAGGACCGTCACCTCATCTACCAGCTCTCACCTTTCACTGTGTCACAAGAAAGAAGCAACTTAAAAAGGGGAGTGGTCAGAGTGGACAAAGTAAATGGCTTGTAATTATTGCTTTGAACTTTTAAACTCCTGAACCTAATAACTCTACTCATTAATATTCTTTCCTTCCACCCATTGTCCTCCACTCCCCATCCCAACTCTTCACCACGCATCCTAATACACAACACGTCCACTGCTCTGCATCCTAAGAGAGCATGAGGATAATCCTGAGGCTTTACATCAGACAACATAGGTTCTGATCTAAATTACACAAATTACTATGTAGCTTCTCTCAAAGATGGGCATTATTTAAAATGGTAGATTGTTGTGAGGATTATGTTCAATACATGATATGACTATTTCAGTTTACATTTTTTTATTCCTTCAGTCTCTCCCTGAGGGATATTACAGAAGAATGAATGAGGAGGCAGAACAAAACAATTTTAATAAAAAGTAGAAATTGATAGGGTAGTCCTCCTTTGGAATTAGTCTGCTCTGTGGAAAAGTATCACTAAAATGGTCTTCTTGTATCCAAATGTTTGATGGGGTTGCTCTGGGGTAGCCATGCAACAGACGATAGAATCCATGAATCTGTTCTTTTGTGTAACTAGCAGCACACAGAGAGCGGGTCTAGAAGCTTCCTTCGGGGCCTGGAGTCTTCATAGATGATAGCATGGTGACCAACCCCGCCCACCTAGGATTATCACTCACTGTCTTCTGAATGAGGCAACCTCAGCTCTGATCCATCATCCACCTGCAGGTCAACAACTCTGGGGTCTTCATGCTCCTGGTCTTGGGGGCTGACCCCAGAAGTGGTCAGGCTGTGCCAAGACTCCCCTGACTCGGGCCTGGGAGAAAGATCAGTGTATTAGTGCATATAGTCCACAGTGCCCTTAACTGATTACATCTTTTAAATTTATTTTCTAAAGAGAAGGTTATTTGGAGGCAAATGGAGAATAATTACGCTGACTCACCCTCAACTGCCAACATTAAAAAAAAGTAGTTTAATCTACTCTAGCAATAGAAGTTTGCTAGTGGAGGGCCCGGATACAGGAAATTGGCAGAAATATTCTGAGTTTTCTATTTATAGGAGGCATGGCAGGAGCAAAGGAGAGAATATATTACTTGAAATATGCTTACAGAGTTGTTTTTTTTTCCTTTAACAACACTGGAAAAAGGAAGTACTTATGAAGGTTTTTAAAGCCATATAATGCCACTGTAAAAAGTACTCTATAATAAACTGTATGAAACCCCATTATAAAACTATTTACTAAACTCATAAACCTTCATTTCCAAATAGCCTGATCAGACAGTAATACCTCATTGGAGGAAAAAAAACCTCATTGAATATGATTATATTCTTTCCACTGTGAGGAAGACTCAGTCTCAGGTTTTTTATTTTAGTCAGTTATCAGGATGCATGGACATTTCTCCATCAATAGATCTTCAAGCACGTTATTACTGACAACCTCTTTGTAGTCAGCATCATGCTAAGTGAAACAAGTGAGAAAGGAGAAGCATAATGCAAGGCTTTCACCTTAGGGCAGCTTTTCATCCTTTGAGGAGATGAAGAAAGACGTTCAAAAGTCAAATGTGTCAAATCTTACAGAATAAAGAACTGCCTATGTGAGTTCATCCATGGTCACCGCTACGGAACTTCGGAGGTGAGAGGTGGCTTTCGAGTGTATGTTGCATTGGAGTATACTGGTGACACTCCATGGAAAATACCTAGCCAGGGTTGGAGGCACACTTGGTGAGAAACACCAGGCAGTGGGAGAAAGAGGGACTATCTTAGAAAAGAGATGTCACCTCAAGAAGCATCACTTCTAGGTCCCCAGACTAAACACTTATGACATGACTATCACTGCACAATGCTGCACATTTTAACGGCTTGAGAAAGGTAGTCTTACTGGTCCCATTCCACTAGTGGCTCTGAATTCAGAGGCCTGGAAAGATAAGCAGAGTCTGTTAGTGCTGGTATAGAGGCTGCCCCCTGGAGAAAGAAGTAGCAACCCACTCCAGTGTTCTTGCCTGGGGAATCCCATAGAGAGAGGAACCTGGCAGGCTACAGTCCATGGGGTTGCAAAGAGTTCAACACAACAAAGCAGCCAAGCACAAGAGGCCCCCATGGTGCGTTCTTCCTTTTGAAATCCTTTTGGGTGCTGGTCTCTGTCACTCTGCACTAGCTTTGCAACTGAAATCAAAGTCGAGTCCCTATCAGCTTCTCAAAGCTCCTCCAAGTGAAAACCTCCATATAAGCAGTGTGATTATTTTTAATCTTTTATTTTATTTTGAAGAATAGCACTCCTGAAAAACCACTACCTGGTATCCAACAGCTTGGCCTGCTTTGAAATTCACATAATCGGAGCAGCTCTGCATGTACTGTTTTGCATCTCCATTCAAAACTGTGAGATTCTTCTAAGTTGTATGGGTCTCCAGTTTATTGGTTTCCATTGCTCTGAAACACCTTGCTAATGAATATGCCTCTCTATACATTCAATCTACTGTTGAGGTACATTTGAGATGTTTTCAAGTTTGTGGAGGTTACTATAAATAATGCTCCTATGAAGAGTATTTATTTTCCTTGGTGTACATGTTCATATATTCTGCTTTGAAAACATTTAAGATTGAAATTCCTGGGTCACAGTCTTTATGTACGTTCAAGGTTAGTAAATGATGACTGATTGTGTACAAAATCATTGTACAAAGTTATGTTTCCACCAACAGGACTTTGGATTCTCATTGATCTACATACTTACCAAACATTTAGTATCAGCATGTATTTTCTTAATCATCTTCATGAGTGCATTGTTTTGTAAACTTAATTTTAATTTGCTTTATTACTAAAGACATAGATCAGACACTTTAAAAATAATTTTTCTTGTTTATATGGATGAGTTATTTACAAAGTATCACTTCTCCTGAATAGTTTTCCACTGCACTGTATGATTTTTCTTTTTTGTTTCTGTGATTATAGATTATTTATGTATCCTAGATCCCAGTCCTCTGTTGTATGTATTGCAAACATCTTTTACCTGAGTACAACTTGATTTTTCTCTCTCTTATCTGTGTCTACTCTCAAAGAAAGAGTATAATTTTAATGTAGTAATAGTCTCCAATATCTTTCTTTTCAGGTTATACTTTTGTATCCGCCTAAAGGAATCATTGCCTTTCCAAATTTCATGAGGTTATTTGTCTATTTTATCTTGCAAAGCCTTTTTGTTTTTCACTTTTGGCTTTACAATCCACCTATAATTGTTTTCTGTCTATAAGTTAATAGTCAAGTTAATTTGAATTTCACATAGCCATCAAAGGAGCGATAAAAGGAATGATTACCAGAACCTGAGGCCAGCCCATGAGGAGGAAGCTAAAGAAATAACAATCTGGATTCACTTTTCTCTTTCCTTCTGATCCTATGTCAGGATTCCCACTGCCTGAGGTAGAAAATGAAACACTTCAGCTCAGCCTCTCTGGGCAGAGGGAAAGGTGGAAACTGAAATGTAGCTCTAAAGGAATGAACCAATGATATTTGAAACATCAGGACCACTACATTCAATCAGAGTCAGTCATCAAGTATTCCTTGAGAGACATCAGTTTGGAAAAATAAAGCAGAACAATAGGTAATTAGGCAACACACCACCTGCTAAAAAGCAGACCATTAAATTATTAAAGTCTTGATGAATAAAAAAAATAATAAATTGCCTCATTATATATTAAGCTATGATGCAGTGAGATATCTCTCCTGGAATCAGAGTGCCATTCATTTGTTTGGGGGGTTTGCATGCAGGAAAAGAAGCTAAATTTCTTCCCCATCACTTTATCTCCATCACTGAACATAACTCCAAGGCCATAAAGCATCAACAGTTGTTTATTAATTGAATTAATAAATAGGAGCTGATGACTAGGTTCCCTGAGATCTGGGCTCTATATTCAACCTCTAACACAGGCGTGGAAATGAATCGTACTTGTTCAGACCTGGTGGACTTGGGTGCAGTGGCAGGCGTGTTGTCACCATCCACCAGGGCTGCAGGTCTGACTGCCGGGAACAGAGCCCTGAGTTAAGAAGCAGGCATCCTGTAGTGGCGATTGCTTCCTCATGTTTGACATTTAGGGGCACAAGTGGGACAAAGTTGTTTACACCATCCTGTAACTCGTTAGGAACTAGAATAGAATGGGAAGCCCACTGGGCCCCCCAATCCATCCACTCACAAGAAGGTAAAGTGGGGACAGCTGGGGATACAAGTCAAGACCCTACACTGCTAGCCCAAACAGATGAATGTCCCCATTAGGCAAAGAGTTTTAAACATTCCCTATGCTTTGGGTAAACCTCCGGAGTTGGTGATGGACAGGGAGGCCTGGCGTGCTGCAGTTCATCAGGTCGCAAAGAGTCGGACACGACTGAGCCACCAAACTGAACTGAACTGAACTGATGCTTCTTCTGTGCTGCATATCCTCCTCCCTACTGTATCCCTCATCAAACTTCACCCCCACTCTCCATCATGATAACTATCTTAAATGTCCCAAGAGCCCAGAAGGAGATTCATGAATGGAATACATCCCCAAGAAGCAGAGTTACAACAGAGATGCTAAACACTGCGCAGACTTTTCTGAGGGAAATGGAGCTCGGAACTCATGGAGAGGTGTAGTCAATAAAAATCAATTTTCCACTGTTTCACAAATTCCTCTTTGTTACAACACCTCAATTATGCTGCAGTTAATTACCTTTTTGCTTCACTCCGTCTGCCTCAATAGAAATTGCAATTGGATCTATAACACATTTAGATAACGGCTTTACAACTTTTTTTTTCCTCTCAGAGTTAATTTTAAGAGAACTCTTCGACAGAATCCAGAAAAAAAAAGGGAGGGGGAGCAAACGTAGGCCAGGGAAAATAGATATCTTAAAAGAGATGTGCTGGGATTTTACCCACAGGATCATCAGCCAAGGATGTAAAAATACAAGCTTGTGCATTAAAATTACAATCGACACTACAGAGAAGAAGCCTGCCAAGTTTTCTCCCTGGGAATCCTGGGCTCCCCAGAACCCCTCCAGCTCAAGCGGAAGCCCTCAGAGGAGGGGTCTCAAACTGTGTTTGTCAAAACCTGCCACAGGCTGATGAGTATCTCAGAACTGTGTCCATCCTTCAGGTAAAGACTCTGTGGTGTCCCCGGAGCCTTGTTTGTTTCCCCAAGTGCTGCTTCTTGTTCAGGGCACTTGGAGTGCTGGTTTCTAGGACACAAAGGACCCAGTCCACTGTAGGGAAGGGGAGAGGGGCAAGTAAGGAAGGGGCCTTCTCCCACCTGACGCCTGACATCTGCAGGGCCGCTTGGCTGCCCCATGCCACGCCTGTCCCCCAGCAGGACCACCGTCCCTGGAGAGGCCTGACCGGAAGCACCTCCTGGCCTGTGGGCGGAAGCTGCAGTGCAACCTTACACCTGCCCAGCCGCCTGCCTAGCCCCATCCTTCCTCCCTGTGGTTCTCTACCGTTGATTTTTTCTTATTTTTCTCTCTGCTTCTTCTTGTCTTCTAGATATTTTTATTTCTGTAAATGGGGCATAATACTAGGCAGAGTAAAACTCCAGAGTTTTGTTCTGTTTGTATGTTATGTTATTTCTGCATTTTATTCTAGAAGGGTGCCTCACCTGCTCCTCTTCACCTGGACTCTGCCTGCCCCAGTCCCACCTGCTTCACCAGCAGGAGTTCCAGGGGGCATTGCCAGAGCTGCCCAGCCTTGCCACCTGCAGAGAATTGACTGTGACTTCCTGGGTTTCTAATTAAGACAAAACAAAGCACCAAAACAAACAAGTGAAAATGAGAGCAAAGGAGGCTTTCTTCTCTCTCTTACATCAATGAATGGACATGACAGGGACCCAGCTAGAATGCTGGGAGCAGAAGCTGATGACGGGGAAGGTTGACTGCTTTGCATGGTAGCTCCAGTGACAGTCACCTGGCCAGGACATGGGGGCTCTACCCATCTATGGGGAGATGGGCAGAGACCAACTGTAGAGGCTGCATTTTGGTTTTGGTAGCCAGAATTTCTCTTTTTCTTTCTTTCTTCCTCTTTTGATGGTCCTGGGTCTTCCCAGCAGAACACAGGCTCTTCAGCTGCTGCTCCTGGGCTTTCTCTACCAGCAGTGAGTGGGACCTACTCTCTAGTTTAGATGCACTGGCCTAGCATGGGCTCTAGGCCACTAGGGCTTTGGTATTTGTAGTGCACAGGCTTAGGGGCTCTGAGGAATATGCAGTCTTTCTGGACCAGGGATAAACCTGTGTCCCTCACAGTAGCAGGCAGATTCTTAACCACTGGGGCCACCAGGAAAGACCCAGTAGCCAGAATTTCTAGAATAGTTAACTGTCAACTGCAATTCTGCTGTGCAGAACCACCTACTACACACACACCAAAAGAGAAGAAAACAGGTTGCTTTTAGATCTTTTTAATACAGCGGAATTGATATGAAGTTTTTAACATAACAGAGGAAGTTTGAGGATGCTACTTCCAAGTTTATTTCAAAGACTCAATTGCAGAAGGGAAAACAAATGAACTTTGCCCTATTAAACTACTTTGTAAAGTTAAACAAGCTTGTTGAGGCAATACAGACACCCACAAGTTCTCCAGCTCTCAGTCAGTGAGTCTGGCATAAATAGGCCTCCCCTCGCACAGGTACCACTGAAAACACTGCATCTGGAAGCCACAGCATGATTTCTGATCAATCTGCTAAACCTTATAGAGACAGAAAGCAATCTCAGTTCAGAGCAAGGCATTAGAAAATGCAGCCAGAAGTAAAGTATCTGTTCCTAAGTAGCCCCCTCAAAAATTTATAAATTATTCAAACATGCAAGTACCCAATCTACCCAGAGCTCTTGATGATGTACTTTTATCTGGTTCCTGGCTACATGCTGTGCACTCAGCTGTAACAGTCTTTAATTGTGAAAACACGATAAAATCAGGAAATCTTTCATGCTACAGACACATTTCACTGCCTGGGAGAGTTTGCATGTGGTGATAACAGATCTTTCTGTGTCTAGATCAGATAATTTTCTTCTTTCAATTAAAAAATTCTCTACAATCTCTGGTTCATCCCAAGCCTGGCATCATTTGGCCTCATTCTTGTTCTCTTTCCCAAAAAACAAAGATTGGTCAGCTGGCCCATGAAGAGAATAACAAGTGTTAACACCAAGCTTGCAAAATGCACTTCTACATTAGCTTCATAAGCAGAATGTGTGTGTGTGTGTGTGTGTGTGTGTGTGTCTGTGTATGCATGCTCAGTCATGACTGACTCTTTGCCACCCCATGGACTGTAGTCTGCCAGGCTTCTCTGTCCATGGAATTTTGGGGCAAGAATACTAGAGCGAGTTGCCATTTCCTTCTCCTGACCCAAAGATTAAACTCACAGTCTCTTGTGTCTACTTCAATGGCAAGCAGGTTCTTTACTGGGTTCTCCACCAGGAAAGCCCTCATATGCAGAATAAAGCAACATATATGTATATATTCAGATCAAGTCATATATTTGTCCCTAGATAGCCTAAGGTGGTGCCTTGGTGGGTTAGAAATAGGCAGATGTGCAGTCTCATCTCAGAGCCCTCTTAGTTATATCTCCCAGCTGCCTCGTCAAGGTAGAACTTGGCAGTGTCCTGTAGGGCACCATGGAGGGGATGTGGAGTTCTTCAAGCTTGGAGATGGGTGGGTTTGTGGACTGTTCTGCATCCCATTGAAGAATAACACAGTTAGCTGTGATCAGTCAAGGCAAGACACAACAAACATCAAGATCTGAAAGACAAAGACAAATCTGGAAAGAGGACTTAAACTTTGTAGCCGCATATGATGTAGATGAAAGCAAAACATCACTTGTTAATTGCTGGGGTCCAGCCTCAGCAGAGTCCAGGGATACCCTCAGGATGAACTGTGTGGTGAAAGAATGACATGGGGAGATCAAGCTTCAGTGAGTGAGGCCCATAACTTTATTTTCAAAAACAGCTTTTATACCCTGACTTGTGCAGAGAGGAAAATGAAAGATGCAAAGTCATGCAGAGTCAGCTCAAACATTCCAGCAGTTTTGCCCTTATCAAAACCAGAATTTTTCTGCATACCTTTCCCATAAACAAGGGTCTTATGTTGTGTACATTATCTTCTGGTCTTGGAGGCTGGTTGACATTTTTTGACCCTTTTTTTATAAAGGTCAACCAGAAAACTTGTTTTCCCTTGAAATGTTTTTTTTTTTTTCGTTTATACCTCTAATCTGTGTCAGCCTCAGAAATGCTAAACAGAGTTACATTCTCATGGAGCAAAGGTGCAGTGGGTTATAACAAAAAAATAACTTATTAGCTCAAAAGTCTGATGTGGTTAATACCAAGGCTACTACTTGTTTTTCTTACATTCCAATTATATTAACTAATGCATTCCCAGGCACACAATGGATAAGGGATATGGGAACTTGGCAGCAATCATTGGCTCAACAATGAAACTCTTCACCAGTATTATTTTAATAAAACTTTTTCACCCCTCGAAGGGCTCTATATTTTTAGAATGCTTAGGCTTCCCGTGTCATGGTTGGGATGCTGTGAACATTCATATGCGTAGCTGCAAGAGTCTGGATAAACCTGCCAAGCAAGCTAGGATGCTAACAGGGGGTTTGAATTGAAATGCTCCTTTCATGCCCAGGAGACTTATCAACTAGATCCCTAAGTTGATTTTCTCCAGAGAAAGGTGGTTGGGGATAGTACCCTGTTAATGTCAGAAGAGTTGGTGAAAGGCATAATATAGTAAACAGTAGACAGACAGAGTTTGGTTTGGGGTAGATGCTCGAGCAGGTCCAGGGAGTCCCTCGAGTCCTGATCTGCCTTGCCTGTCAGGCTCTTCTGCACGACGTTGTCATGGGTGGGATCTCCTGTGCTGGCTCCCGGCAGTTAATAAACAAGAAAGACACAAATCAGGATCCAGGGGGCACACTGCTTTCTTCTCATGGTAAAATATCACAGACATGAAAGGTCACTTTTGGATCAGTCATCATTAGGTTGGGATGAAACTGAAGAGAAAATATAAAATTGAACACACAGTAGACAGACTTACTTTTAATTAAAAGAATATTTTTGTATGAAAAAGCTATACGGCACAAGCGTAGTGGACAAAGACAAGGAAATTATTATATGTGTGATGAATTGGAAGAAGCTGAAATGTCCTGTCCCCAGTTACACTTTCAAATTCAGTGTTATCTGAGTAGAACATAAGGAAGATCGATTTTCAAACTAGTACCAACTTAACAAGTGCTTGCCCCAGAGCTCTTTAAGGAAAAATGAAAGTGAAAGCCACTCAGTTGTGTCTGACTGTCTGTGATCCTATGGACCATGGAATTCTCCAGGCCAGAATACTTGTGTGAGTAGCCTTTCCCTTCTCCAGGGAATCTTCCCAACCCAGGGATTGAATCCAGGTTTCCTGCCTTACAGGCAGATTCTTTACCAGCTGAGCTGCAAGGAAAGTCCAAGAATATTGGAGTGAGTAGCCCATCCTTCCTCCAGAGGATATTCCCAGCCCAGGAATAGAACCGGGGTCTTCTTGCATTGCAGGCAAATTCTTTACCAACTGAGCTGATAGCTCAGTTCTTTGAGGACTAGATATTAAAGCCATATCCAAACTTGGAGAGAAGAGACATACTCTTACTTAACGTCTGAATTCTTTCACTTGTCTCTCAATGCTATGGGGGAAAACAGCAGTAGCCCTGGAGGCTGGTTCTTTCACCTACTGAAGGATTGCTATTTAAATATAGTATGAATGTTCTAAGTATTCATATTATCCATGAAAAATTCGTCAGTTCATATAACAAATAAATTGAAAATTTTATTCCAGCTAAATGTAAGGATTTTAACCCAGGTAGAGCATCTCAGAAAGCTTTGAGAATTGTTCAACCTATTAGAAGTCAAGGCAAGAAAAAAAAATTTTTTTGAGACCATCTGAGCTACAGGGAAGATCTGAGACAGAGGCAGTAGCAGCAGTAGCAGTATTAGTTGTTCAGTCATATCTGACTGTGACCCCCAGAACTGTAGCCCACCAGGATCCTCTGTTCATGGGACTCTCCAGGCAAGAATACTGGAGTGGACTGTAGGCAGAGACAGAGGGCTTGACATCAAATGATGTATTATACAACTCAAATCTAAGTGCCATGTGACCCCTTATCAAGAAGGAATGTTATCTTATCAAGAAGGAGTTGTCTTATTGATGCTAGGAGATTGTTGTTACAGATTTTCCCTGTAGTTAAGATGGTAAAGAATCTGCCTACGATGCAGGAGACCTCGGTTCAATCCCTGGGTCAGGAAGATCCTCTGGAGAATAGAAGGGAAGTCCACTCCAGTATTCTTGTCTGGAGAATCCCATGCACAAAGGAGCCTGGTGGGAAACAACAGTTCATGGGGGATGACTGAGTGACTAACACTGCTATACTAGCATGATTGAGTTGGTATTTCTGCTGATGGGGTAGATTTGGTGAATATATGATGCACATATTCAAAGTCTTGGGAGGGAGGAGGCCAAAGACCAGAGACTTTTTTTTTTTTTTAAATCTCACAATATAAAGATCTTGAAATATGTATATGTATGATGGTGGATAAAAATAAGACAAAAGCACAAAACTAGGATTTTGTTATCTCAAAGTCTAGAAGGAAGAATTATCTGCCAGTGATTGCTAACATTAAAGCTTCACTCATTTGTTTTTGAGTGAAGTAGGTAAGATAAAAGACATGGGATTTAAATCCTGGACAATAGGTTTGATTAAATGTGCATACAGTCCAGCTGATAGTTTTGATACATACAAATTGGCCAGATGCCATGCACCTACGTGATCTTGTTGGAAAGCTCCTGTGGTTGGATATGTTGGTGCTTTAGCTCTTACTTGCTGTAAAGGCATAGCAAGATGCAGCTTTCACCCCGAAGAAGATAACAGATCTCTAATCCAAGTCTTTCTCCTCTGAATTTTGAGCTTATCTTTCATATCAGTCATCTTTTTTGTCTGTAGAAAACTTGTTAATCAAGTAGCTGAGAATTGGAGAAGGCATTACATCCAGAGAAAAGGATGTGGGGTGAGGTTGTGTGGACTTTTAAAAGGGGAAAACCACAACACTAATTGTGTACTCTGCTCAACCATGTCTGACTCTTTGTAACCCCATGGACTTTAGCCCGCCAGGCTCCTCTGTTCATGGGATTTTCCAGGCAAGAATACTGGAGTAGGTTGCAATTTCCTTCTCCAAGAGACCTTCCCAATCCAGGGGTTGAACCTGTGTCTCCTGCATTGCAGGTGGATACTTTACTGTTGAGCCACCTGGGAAGCCCACAACACTGATTTTTACTGGCTTAACCTCCCAGGTTCTGACTGTTTATGACATAACACATTAGATGTATGGGCTCCCTTTGTTAACCGAAAAAACAGCAGCAGCAACAACAACAACAAAAAAATGCACAACCTCAAAGTTGAGAATTATGGTTTTCTTTTGGCAAAACTACTGAGGACTATAGCTAAAGATACAGCTTCTCAGATGATTCTGAGGGCCTGTTTCAGAGGTAAGGTAGGAGTAAGGGCATATTGAAGTTTTGCTTGGAAAAATACATAGTCAAACATCAACAGATAACTATTAATCACAAAAACAGACGTCTCAAGCTAAAGATTTCAGTGATTTTCTCTATATGAGAAGATACAAGAGTCTGAGCTCACTGAAATTATCCCTTAGAATTGCATCTTAACTCACAGAGCCAGTCTCCTGTTCTTCTCCATCCTGAGTTCCACTCAAGGTGCCTGCTCAGAGTGGCTACCAAGGCTGATGTCTTTAGGTCTGCAGCATCCTTTCTTTACTGAAATGGCAGGTGATATTCTTGTCCAAATCTTGGAACACTGAAAAATGTCTGCAAATGGAAAGATGGAAAGACTGACCATTTGAAGCAACATAAAATGCTAGTGTTTAAGAATTAATAAGATAAAAGCTACTTAAAGGGATGCATGGGAAGCTAAAATATAGCCCTTAGGTGTTTATATCAGCATTCCTTAACTTGCATGTGATTTAGGGCAAGTGATTAGCTTCCCTCGTATCAATAAGTTCTCTCAGATCAGTATCCAAAAGTCTATGATATTTGGGGGGACATGATGAAAACAATAGTGTGTTTGGCTGTAGACATTTTAGGTCACCCATTAGAGTTGAAAATTTCAATGACAGACATTATTCATTTCCACCTAAATCCTTTCTTCTTTTCCCATGAAAATGAAATTCTTTGCTTTAGGATATCAGTGTACTCTATTAAATATATTCACATATTCACAGGCTCTTTCCACTAGCTGAGGTCGTGTTTTATCACTTATAGACACAGCCTCAGATGGCATGGACAATTATTACCTTGCTTTCCTTTTTTGTCTTCTCATGTCTAGAACAGAAACACACGCCTGAAGGCAGTCAGCAGTCTTCCTGGGTGCAAGAGGAGGAAATATCTTGGCAGAGCAGGGAGGCAGGAAACGCCTAGGACCTTGATGACTTCACTGGTCCTCCATCTTTACTTGCCAGAACTTACTCCTAACGTGGTGACTCTGGCAGCAGGAGATGATTCATCTTTGTATTTGGCCTTCATTAGTCAGACACTTGTTTTGTTTTGCTTTGATGTCTGTTTTGTTTTTGCAGGTGGGCTCAGTCCTAAACAATACACGTGGTTAGATGGTAATTACCTTAGTCGATATTAATAGTTAAATCACAACTTAATTATGGAGGACATGTAAGCAGCTCTTTACAGGAAACTGCCCTCAGGAGGAAGCTCCTTTTTCTTTTATGAAGTTATATTTTAACTAACTTTAAACCAAGCACCCCCATATTCTACTCATCTCTGATTCAAGCATATCTTTCAAATCTTTTAATCGCACAATACCTTTCATAACTTGTCTCTTCTTTCCATAGGTTAAAGAAGTAGTAATGAAGAATCGGTCATTAACAGAGGACCAGATCTCTTCCCTAGCTTCCGCCTTAGTAACCTCCAAACAGTGTGACATCTATAGCAAGGGCACGAGGAGCTCACAAGCCTGCACACAGTGGGGATGGTGATACCTCTGACTGCCTGTCTCAGTGATTAACTGATATTCCTTCTCTGCTTCCTTTTAAAAATGTTCCTAGCAGAGTCTTGGGAGGTGGTTTTAAGGGACCTTGGGTCCCCCATCTTCCCAGATTGCTGGCATTCAGACTAAAAACACTTTTTTTCCCCCTACCATTCATGAGTATGTAATTAATTTTGTGAGCAGTGAGTAGGGGGACCTGACTGATTTGGTAGCAGATATTGCCACAAAGAGATAGCAACTGCTTTGAAGCTCCATGATCTATTGAGACTAAATGAGGATACATGATGCAAACTTGAGGCTTTTATAAAAAATATTTTTGAACCTTGAATCAGTAGTCACTTGTGGGTCATCATATGTTAAGTTATTTAACCTCTCTGTGCTTAGTAGAAGGCAATGGCAACCCACTCCAGGACTCTTGCCTGGAAAATCACGTGGACGGAGGAGCCTGGTAGGCTGCAGTCCATGGGGTCGCTAAGGGTCGGACATGACTGAGCGAATTCACTTTCACTTTTCACTTTCACGCTTTGGAGAAGGAAATGGCAACCCACTCCAGTGTTCTTGCCTGGAGAATCCCAAGGATGGGGGAGCCTGGTGGGCTGCCGTCTATGGGGTCGCACAGAGTCGGACACGACTGAAACGACTCAGCAGCAGCAGCAGCAGTGCTTAGTTTTCTCATCCATAATATTTGAATATTAATAGCTGTAATATGAATTTATACTAAAAACTGATTATAAAGGACTTTGCAAAGTACATGGAAGAAGAGAGATGCCCACTGCCCAAGAAAAGTTCCCTTTCCTCTTGTCTTTCCCATCACAATTAATTCCTTATAATCTATCACACAGATTGTCTAACAAGCAACTAAGAATCTTTAATGACATGAAAACTCAATAAAAAATATTAATCTCAGCAATTTTCAATTTCTGATTGATTACAAAACGTGTTCATATATAGATGCTTGTATTCCACACATGTACATGCACACACACACACGCACCTGTTGTTCACACATAATTTTTAAGGTTGGCAGGGACTAGGGTAGAACAGAGGCAACTTTGGCTGCGCTTTCTTTACAGTGATCCTGAATAGTTTAAAGGACAACGTTTTGAAAAAATTAAGATGGTTGCACATTTGGTGTTCACACTGAATAAATCTTTGAGCAGTTTGCCTCCAATACTGGTTTCCTTCAGACTCATGTGTTAACATCAGTGAATGATAAGCATGTCACAGCTGTCCTTACCAATTCATCCTAGGCTGTATGGTCAAAACTCTCTATGTATCCTCACATAAGCAATCCACTAAACAATTCTTCATTTACCATAATTATTTCATTGCTTTCCTTACACTTCCAGCTCTACTACATGGACAAAAAGATGTATTTTACATCATTCTTTTCCATTCTCTTGTATCTACTTATTCTCTATATTGTGATGGGGATCAGCATTGTTATTCTTATTCAATCACACATTGAATGCAATATATTAATGTATAAGATTTTTCCTATATTAATGAAAAATACTTTGTTCAGTGGCTGATTATGAGATCATTATGGTACTAAGACATTGGTTTTACTATGCTTATTTTTAGTAAAGCTTTCTATTACAGTAATTGATGGCCACCATTAGTTGTTTTATGGTCTTTGAATATAATGACATTTTGGAAAATTAATTTTCTCAGGATGATAAATGCTTTGGCAAAGGTCTCACAAGTAGGTGATAAGAGAACTAAGACAAAACCCTTGGCTTCTACTTTCTTAGTCTTACAATCTTTAGAATAAACACAAAATTTTGAATTCATTTTTCAGTACCAAAATGCATGAATTTCATTGATTTAGTCAATTCAACACTTAAGGTAATCTTCTGTATTTAAACTATAGCAAAAAAAGAATTAAATTGAAAGACTTCTTTTTTTTTACCGTTTATTTTATTTTATTTTTTTAAAATACTTTATTCTACATTACAGTACTGTATTTGTTTTGCCATACATTGACATGAATCAGCCACAGGTGTACATGATCTCCCAATGCCAAAGCCCCCTCCCACCTCCCTCCCTATATCATCACCCTGGATCATCCCGTGCGCCAGACCCAAGCATCCTGTATCCTGTATTGAACATAGACTGGCGCTTCGTTTCTTACATAATAGTATACACTTCTTAACATAAAATATGCTTAAGTGCATGAACTTTAATGCTTTCCTTATTTAAGAAATCAAACCTCCTCTTGTGTTCCATTTATTCAGTAAGTCATGAAAAACAACAGGCATCTGTATCCTTAAAGAAAAGACCTAAAGTGAAACTTAACAAATATACATCAGAAACAAGATTTCTGTCAAAATACTCTCTAGTGTCAGACATACTCTCCCTCCAACTAGGAGAGAATGTGCTGCAGACAGGGAACTGCATCAGATGATTTCTCAGAGGACCTGAAACTGCCAATTTACAAAGATTCCCAGAAGCCCTTAGATCTTCTAGAAGTACTGGTACAAAAGAACAGCACTTATTCCAGCCACAGGATTTACACAGTACTATTTCCCTGACAGACTTTTCCAAAATCCTTCCAACAACCAGGGGAAAACTCAGATCTGCAATGGCATTTGATTGGATTAAATCATCTTATGCATTGTGAGCTATAAGGATGTATCATAGGGAAACAGTAGCTCCTACCTGGAGTATTTATTTATGAGGCTGAGAAGGGATGTAAGTAAATCACCTGACTCATGTCTGATGCTCACGTTCGCACAGTCACATTTCCAGATGGTGTTGAATTCAAGGGAATGTATGATACTCATTCTACTTTGTGGTAAGTTTACAATAAATGGCCACTCAGTTCTTTCTGGCAAATACACAGTTATTTAGGACCACTGTGAGCCAAGGGTGGGAATTTCTGTTTGTTCATACTGTAGCTCCAGCTCTGAGATCAGTTTCTGATATATATAGGTTTTCAATAAATATTTAATGAATAAATGACAATCCCCCTTCTTCCTGGAGGAATGCCATTTTTAATACTTCAGATCTCTGTATTTAGTTATTAATATACAAGAAAGCTATAGGATTGCCTGGTGGCTCAGTGGTAAAGAATCTGCCTGCCAATGCAGGATACCTGGGTTTGATCCCTGGGTCGGGAAGATCCCCTGGAGAAGGAAATGGCAACCCACTCCAGTATTCTTGCCTGAGAAATCCCATGGACAGAGGAGCTTGGCAGCTACAGTCCACGGGATCCTGAAAGAGTTGGGCACAACCTAGCAACTAAAAACACCTGTTGTTCACACATAATTTTTAAGGTTGGCAGGGACTAGGGTAGAACAGAGGCAACTTTGGCTGTGCTTTCTTTAGAATGATCCTGAATAGTTTAAAGGAAACAGTGGGTGGGAGGTGGGAGGGGGCTTTGGCATTGGGAGATTGTGTTCACCTGTGGCTAATACATGTCAATGTATGGCAAAACAAATACAGTATTGTAACTAAAAAAATAAATAAATTTATTAAAAAAAAATAAAAACAAAAACAAAAAAGAAACCTGTACTTCTGTTCCTTGGCCTGATATTTATCTTATTTGACATCAGGAAACCCACTTTGTAGCAGACATATTTGCTATTTCCAAGGTAAATGAGCCTTTTTATCAGACAAAGTAAAAATATGATTTAAGGAGCTGAAACAATAGCTGGGTGGGTATATTTTCCTTCTGGAGCATATTATCATGAGTGATTTCTCCATCAATCACCATTCAAATAATAGATGAAAGAAACAATTCTGGAAATATATAAAAGGTACAATAAAATGAATCACCACCAAGCTTAAAAGTGTTTTTGAAGACAGAAATTAAAATGAAGTGTAGATCCCTCACCAGAAGCAGACAATAATTTAGGGATATGTACATTCTATGGTTTTTAACTAACTTAACTTTACATATTAGGTATGACATGATCTGCTTATCACTGTCATTAACATTGAAACAATTTAACAATGTCACATGACAGAGTACAGGGGGAAACAGGTTTAAGGTCTAGTGTCTTCTGTCTGAGTTATTTGTTATGTAACTTCTCTACATCCCTCACTCTGGTGTTACCATTTGGAAGATGAAACCAATATTATGAAATGAGAGAGTATAAGTTTCCTTTAATCAATTAATTTTCAACAAAGCTAATTTTTTTTAAGGCAGGGATTTAACCTGACTCTCAATTCTGATAATAAATTCTTCTGTTCTATTTTGCTGCGCTAAGTAACTCATTTCCACCCTCTCCATTTCCAGAACAAATCCTGTCCTTGATAAGCTCCAAGTACCAGTTCAGCAGACAGAAACTAAAACCCTTCACACTGAGAGACACAGAGCTCAGAGGGGACGGAGGGTCCACAGGCCCCAAGGATAGTCACTGACTAGTGGCCCTCGGCCCTCGGCCAGTGCCCAGATATCCTGGCGGCTGGCCACACTCCTGCTGGCCATTTCCTTCCTCTCGCCTGGACCACCATGATGACCATGCAGGACAAGCACTAAGTCAGAACTGGGGTGTAAACACTAGTGCACTGTGGGCCAGGTGCAGGTCATTTTCATCTCTCGTGAATCTTATTACTGAGGATCTGCTCGGGACCTTCACCCTTCACCTTCTCTGGGGAAAGTGCAGAGGTGAAACCTGATGCTCACTCCAAAATTAATACCTTCCTTGTAGTCTCAAACTATCTTTGCTGGAGGACAGGTTATCCTTTTCTTTTCTTTTCCTTTCTTTTCTCTTCTTATTTTTGCTGTTGTTTTCAATTTTGTTTGTCTAGTTTTTATATTCAGTCTATAGTGGACTGATAATTTATGAAATACAATAAAAATGAATCACTGTGTATCTTTCTGTGAGTGAGATGTTGCAAGTTTGTTAAGAGAGTAAATCTTAGAAGTTCTCATTAGAAGGAAAAAAATTATAGTTACCTGTGGTTATGGATGGTAACTAGATTTATCATGGTGATCATTTCACAATATATAAAAATATTGAATTATTATGTTGTACATCTGAAACTAATATACTGTTATATGAGAATTATACCTCAATTTTTAAAAATTGAAATGAAAACAAAAAATAAATTGCTGGAATATTATGACATTTTTTTTAACAACTTAAGAATATACATAGAACTGGACATGAAAAAACAGACTGCTTCCAAATTGTGGAAAGAGTACATCAAGGCTGTATATTGTTACCTTGCTTATTTAAATTATATGCCGAGTACATCATGTGAAATGCCAGGCTGGATGAAGCACAAGTTGCAATCAAGATTGCCGGGAGAAATATTAATAATCTCCGATATGCAGATGACACCACCCTCATGGCAGAATGCGAAGAGGAACGAAAAAACATCTTTTGATGAAAGTGAAGAGGAGAGTGAAAAAGCCGAATTAGAAATCAACATTCAAAAAGCTAAGATCATGGCATCTGGTTCTATCACTTCATGGCAAATAGATTGGAAAACAATGGAAACAGTGAGAGATTTTATTTTCTTGGGCTCCAAAATCACTACAGATGGTGACTGCAGGCATGAAATTAAAAGATGTTTGTTCCTTGGAATAAAAACTATGACCAACCTAGACAGCATATTAAAAAGCAGAGACATTACTTTGCCAAAAAGGTCCATCTTGTCAAAGCTATGGGTTTTCCAATAGTCATGTATGGATGTGAGAGTTGGACTATAAAGAAAGCTGAGTGTTGAAGAATGGATGCTTTTGAACTGTGGTGTTGGAGAAGACTCTTGAGAGTCTCTTGGACTGCAAGGAGATCCAACATCAGTTAGAAGTTCCTTTAGTCGGGACTTATAAGTAACCTTCCTGATTACGACTTTAACTTTGAGGTTATGAAACCGGTAGACTACATTTCTTGACTGAGTAAACCTTTTTGGGACTACGACCCCTTTTAACTTCCGTCCTTCTCTTCCCCTACTGTCCCCTACTCTACCAACCTACCGTAGTGGTTGATCTACCTGTACTCAAACTCGTTCGAGACCCTCAACCACTACCTGTTCCTCCGGACCACACGACGTCAAGTACCCCAACGTTTCTCAACTTCGTTCATTCGTTGACTTTACTTGACTTCCTGTATGTATGTTTGATTAAAGAATCAAAATACTGAAGAAATTTGTTTTTATTTGTAAAAAATAATTTATATTAAATTACTTTATACTATGTCCCTTTATTTTCTTAATGTTTTTCATGTGTAGAATAAAGGACTTTTATACGAAGATTCATTAGTAATCGAGAGATAATGATAAGTTATTATAGATTTGTTTTTAGTGTTTAAACTAAAGGTATAATTACGTATGTGTACTTCAGTATTACTCGTAATTTTATAGTTATCAATTTCTAAAAATTACCCGGTTACTTCAATGAAGAACAAACAATTACCTAACTATTGATTATTGTGTCCATTACTAGGGGATTTAACAAACAGAATTGTTTTTTTAAAACTATATCTTTGATCGTAAAGTCTTCATACAACTATTCTTATATTTTTATTTATTTTAAATAAATAAATAAATAAAAATTAAATAAAATGAAATAAAATAAAATGTTATGACATAACCAAAAGGGTATGTAGTTGTACTTAGGCGGTGTCCATATGTGTACAAGGGTTAGGACTTGGGGAGATTTGTGATCATCGACTAAGTTCCTGTAATAGTGCGTTTAATGTCAATTTAAACTTACTAAAAAGTTGTTTTCTTTACCTAAGATACAGTGACTTTCTATTAAATTTAAATCGACATTAAAAATTAAATATTTAATAGGAATTTCGAGAGCAAAGGAACGTCACCTAGAAGAAAACCGCCTTTTATTAAAAGTTTTGTATTCATCCAATTTGTAAAGTGTCTACTGAGAATTTCCAATAGATATGCAACATTAAAGTCATCATTTAGTTGATTTAAAATTGTTTAGTTATCAAATGATATCTAGAAATTCTGTTCTTAAAGGGTTTTAATTTTGTTCTTTGATTGTATCTACATTGACAAGTCTATATAAATCCTTCCTGGTGTGGATACATTCAAATGATTAAAAATGTCAAAGATGGGTCTTCCCTGCCATTCCAGTAGTTAAGACTCTGTATTATAATGCAGGGGGCGCAGGTTTGATCCCTGGTCATGGGATTAACAGCCTGAATGCCATGCAGGGTGGCTAAATAAATTGGGGGTGGGGGAACCAAAGATCACGCAATACTGAAAGTCCTGCTGACCAATGTAAGGTTACATTTGTTTCTTATCTTAGAGGAATGAGGAATGTTATTGTCTATTCTGTAGTTTTCCCAATGATAACTATCATGCCTCTCCATTCATAACTGATTCATAATTAGTTTTTATATCATCAGATGCTGATAAGAATAATCTAAAATTCAAGACACTAAATGTTATGCTATTCACAGTTCTTACCAGAGCACTATGCTCGCTTTGTGGTGGGGAGGCAAGACTTTATGTCTGAAGGGATTACTACATTGGCTTGCGTTTTGACACCAACTGCAATCATCCAGTATGTTTTTTGCTAATATATCCAAATCATTTGAATATATGTGCAATACATTTCCCTTCAAACCACAGGTGATGACTGTAGTCATTTATTGTTTTACATCATTCTCTGTTTGTCAAAATCAAAGATAAAAAATAAATAGGCATTGCCTTTATTCCATCATCGTGTTCAAGTAGAATATGCACAAAAACACAACCGTGTGGGCAGTGTTTATGCTGCACTGAACCTGCAGAGCCTGCTGGCTTTCCCAAGCAAGCATCACTGATGTGATCTTTCACTAATGTTTTGGCAACTGCACATGATTAGCAGCCATGCAAGAGATTTTAAAAATTCTTATGTCGAAGACTTAAGCACTAGTGTTTAGATGGGAAATACTGAACAGCAGATCTGTTAACTCTTAAGTATAACTTTTTTCTTTCAACTAAATCTGTAACTTGAAGTTCTTTTTTTTGCTGTCCTTGTAAACCCTGCTTACATATGATGTTTCACCGCTTCCTTAGACAGTGTATCTCCAAAAATAACACATGCTGGTTTTAGCACTTGACCCTCAATTATGGCTTCAAAACAAAACTCAAGTCATGATGAATCATACCGCCAAATAAAACTATAAAAAGACAGTCAAAAAAACCTGACCTAACTGTACTACAAATGACTTAATAACTAGACTGAAGGGTCTGGGCAAAGAGGAATCAACCTAAATAACTTTGCAAATCAGGATTTTGACTTAGATACTTTGAGTCTAAAGACAAAAGGAATTATATACAAATAAAATTGATAGCAAATTTGTTTCTTCAAAGGGCTCAGGTTAGTAATTCTGAAACTATGTGCATGCAAGGATTGAACAAATAAGAAAACACATTGGAAAGATGAGAGTACAGTTTCTTACTGAAAGAAGTTGTGAATAGGCAGAAGAGAAAGCAGTTCAAGTTAACTTCCCCAAGGACAAAGGACTGTGCGTAGCTGGCACGAGAATTAAAGTGCACAGAGGTATGTGTGAGAGAGAGTGTGTGTATGTGGGGATGGGGTGTGGGTGTGTGTGTAAGTAGAGTGGGGATGCTACAAATGTATGCTGAGAGTAATTGACACCATTCTACCTAGATTCAGCTTATTCTGTAGCAGAAACAGGACCAACTATAGAAAATATGAGAATAAGAAATAGAGAAAAGCAGAAGTGATGGCACATTTGATATTACTAAGTAAGTATTCTTGAGAAAGCAGTATTGCCAGACTTGAAGTCTATGCAGTATATTCAAATTTTAGAAACATAAACAAAAGTAAGAATTGGAAAAAAAGAGGCAAACCTGATGTTAACATGACGCTTTATGAATATTATTTGATGGTTAGTATTATGTGTCAACATAAAATTTGACTGGTCTAAAGGATGCCTATGTAGCTGGTGAAATATTGTTTCTCAGCATGTCTGCGAATCTCCGGAAGAGATTAGCATTTAAAGTGGTGAACTGAGTAAAAAAGATCACCCTCATCTTTGTGAATGGGCATCATTCAACCCCCTGGGAGGGGTGAAGAGAACAGAAAAACAAAGAAAAGGCACATTTATTCCCGCTATTTGAGCTGAAACATCTATCTTCCCCTGCCCTTGGATATCAGCACTCCTGGTTCTTAGAGTTTTTAACTCAGACTATGGTGTACATCATCAGCCTCCCAATTTTCAGGTCTTTGGGTTCAGACTGGATTACCAGCTTTCCTTGTTCCCAGCCTGCAGAAGGCAGACTGTGGGACTTCTCAGACTCCAAACATGTGCTTCAGTTCCAGCAAGAGATCTCCTCTTACTCCTATCTATTGACATATTGATCAATCATTCAGTTGAACTGTCTGCAGTTGCTTCTGCTTATCTAGAGAATTATGTCTAATACGGGCTTCCCTGGTGGCTTAGATGGTAAAGAATCGGCCTGCAGTGCAGGGGACCTGGGTTTAATTCCTGGGTCAGGAAGATCTCCTGAAGAAGGGTATGGCAACCCACTCCAGGACTCTTGCCTGGAGAATTCCATGGACAGAGGAGACTGGCAGGCTACAGTCCATGCAGTTGCAAAGAGTCGGACACAACTGAGCTACTGACACACACGTGCGTATATGTGCTCGGCTACTCAGTCACATCCAACTCTCTGTGACCCCAGGGACTGTAGCCCGCCAGGCTCCTCTATCCATGGGATTCTCCAGGCAAGAATCCTGGAGTGGGTTGCCATTTCCTACTCCAGGGGGTCATCCCGACCCAGGGATCAAACCTGAGTCTCCCGTGTCTCCTGCATTGGCAGGCATATTCTTTGTCAAAGCACCAGCTGGAAAGCCTGACTAATACATATAGAAAACTCATAAAATATATAAAAGGTCATTAAATATTAGTAGTAGTATTAGTTATTCGGTTGTCTCTGACTCCTTGTGACCCCATGGACTGTAGCCCACCAGGCTCCTCTGTCCATGGAATCTCTTGGCAAGAATACTGGAGTGAGTAGTCATTCTGTTTTTGAGATCATTAAAATTAGTAATACAGCTTTGCTGGTAATCCAGATATAGCCATTCAAAAAAAAATTGATTTCTATATGCCAGTAACAAAGAGATAATTTAAGAGAAAAATTGGAGAGACATTTGATGTAGCAACCAAAACTTTAGTGGCTAGAAATAAATCTAAATATTATGTGAATTATTCTATAGAAATATTTCAGTAGTTTTTTTAAACACATTAAAATAGATGTCAATAAAAGAAACATATAAAATATTCACAAATAGGAAAACTCAGTTCCATGAAGTAGTTATCTCCAAATTCTTATCTAAAGTAAATGCAACTCTAATAGAAATTACAACAGGTTTCTCCATGAAAGACCATGGATGATTCTAAAATATTAGAAAGAGTAAAGGATAAGGAAAGATTTGAAGAAATGTTACTGAACACAGGTTTGGCTGCTTTTTGCTCATAAGCCAACAATTTGAGAGGCAAGTGTGAATAGAAAGGAAAAGTGACTTAATCAGGAAAGTTGGCAACCTGGGGAGAAGATAGACTTGTGTCCTGAGACCAACTCTGAAGATTCTGCTCAGCAATGACAGTTTAAAGGGGCTAAAGAAGGGGGAGAATCTCAGTGAATCATCAAGGCAAGAGAGTGGGTTCTGAATCATTAGACTGGGTGCTGATATCTTCAGATATCTTGCCCATGTGATCTGCCTGCAGAATCGCTTACAAGGCTGTGAGGGTAGAGTCAGTCATTTTTTAGAACAGCTTCATTCTTCATTCTTACCTCTTTTTATCTAGGAAAAGAACCAGCAGATTAGCAAGGCATGGAGTGCATTCAGGAGAGCGTAAGTCAGGGGTTAGTTTCAATTGCCTTGTGATTCATTTCTCTAATTTGGATTCTTTTAAAGTCAGAGGCAAACAGAAATGCACCAACAGGAAAGGGGCAAAAGAGCTGCTTTCAGAAGGAGAGGAAGATTAAGGGGATGGAGGAGGAGGTGGAGAAGGAGAAAGACAACCGCACCAATCACCTGAGGGGGTCTCGCTCTACCTGATGTAAAGATGTATTATAAGGCCCAGAAAGCAAGCAGGGTGGGACTGGTGCAGGGATAGGCAAAAAAGCCCTGGCGCCAGTGTCAGACCTGTGAAGCAAGCACGCGTGAGCTGCGACAGAAGAGGCGCTGCATGTCACCCATGCGGGTGTGGCTCATGCATCCTTTGATATTCCTCTCTTCAAGAACTAAAACCTAATTCCCCTTCCCTTGAGTGTGTGTTAGCCTAGGTGACTTTCCTCTAAGAAGCCACATTCCTACCGCATCTAAAATAGGTCACAAAGGGCTTGCTGTTACCACCTATTCTCTCTCAGGAGAAGCCGGTGGCTATGTTCTAAAGCACTCAAGCATCCCTTTGGCGAGGCCCCCATGGTAAGGAACTGCCAGCAGTCACGTGTCAAGGCTTGAGGTGACTGCAGTTTCAGCCACATTGTAACCGTGACCCCATGAGAGACACCGAGACAAAACCACCCAGGTTATCTGCTCTTCAATTCTTGATACAGAGAAATTTTGAGCAAAATGTTTGTTGTTCTAAGCCACTAAGCTTTGGGTTAATTGTTGTGTAACAGTGGACAATATCACATGAAAAGAAACAGAGGTCAATAAATGTTCTCACAATTTCACACCATGGGAAAACATCAAGTTAACATTGGATAAAGACTTCAATAGAAACAGTAAAACTTTTAGTTTAAAATACAAGAAAACACTGGTAAATTTAGATTTAACGTTAAGAAGAGACAATATTTAATAATGTAAAAGGAGATTGAAAGATCTGAGTACATTAAAATTTAAAAGCATTTAATAAAGGACAGCAAAGAAGGAAGAAAATATGTAAGCAATAGACTAGAAGATGTTTTCAATTTTACTTAAATATATAAACAACTTTGACAGAAAAAGAAAAAAAAAAATCGAGCAACTCAATAGGGAAAAGAACTGATTCAGTAATCAGTCTTTTGGTTGAAAAGATCTCAATTGTCAAACGTGCATGTGAAGATTACTTATGAAAAATCAAGGAATTATGAACTAAAAATAAAACATGGTAACACTTCATACCCACCAGTTTAACAAATAGATTAAAATCTCAAGGAGTATTGTTACTTAAGATATGGAACAAAAGCGATAACTGACTCCCTCAGGTGTAGGCTGACAGATGCGGCTACTGGACGCAGCACACCATCACTGTCCTTGTAAAGCTGAAGGTGTCTTGTCCATCCTGGTGAGTGGTCTTTGCAAATTCCTCTTGCTCACACTTATGTCTTAAAGCTCTTTGACTCTTTTCTTCCGCTCAGACCCCTAAATCTGACCACTTATCACAATCCTAACTTCCAGGATCCCAATTCATATCACCCTCATCTTTTGTCTAAATTATTAAAATATCCTTTTAACTAGACTCCTGTTTCAGATTTTTCCACTTCCTCCTGTCATTCCCTATATTCTTACCACAGCAGCCATCCTACCAAAATGTGTCAGATCATGTCACTTTTTCTGCTCAAATACCTGTACTGAAATCTTTATAACTTAGAGAGCAAACGTCTTTTTGCAAACTGCCTCCGGTTTAACTCGGGTTCTACTTTCGGCCCCTTTTCGCCCCTTTCCTAGAACGCTCCACTTAGCTTCTGTCCTGAGCTTTTCGATTCCCTTAGCTGGGAGTGGGCTTCCCTGGGAGTGTATCCCACGGCCCCTCACCCCCTCCACGCCTGTCCCTGCCCACAACAATGGGTCATTCTTTTGTCTGCTTTGGTTATTGGTTCCAATGTCAGCTTGATGGGACAGTCTCTAATTACTATATGGTAATTACTCTCCCCAGTTCTGCTTCCTGCTCTGTACTCTTGTGCTAGTTCTTTTCCTGTTCCCTTTATTATTACAACCACCTAATAAACTCTGTTTGAGTCAGTCACTGGGATTGCTTCCAAGTGTTTGATCACCTCCTTCTAGGTGCGTGGTTGCCTCCTGAGCCAGAGCAGGTACCTTTCCTGAGGCCTGAGGCCAGGTACAGGGACATGTGTTCATTCTGTGCAGAAGCTTGATGTGGTTTCTGTCACATTCTCTTTGCCCTCATCCTCTGGTGCCTGGAGTGTTCCCAGAGTGTGGTACTTCGGTCATCCTGGGTCTCCAAATGAGAAAGATGACAAATTGGAGAGAGATTGCAGCTGCTTATTAAAAAATATGTAACATAATCAAGAAATAATATTTTTAAGACTCTAAGATTTGAGGAGTATCAATACTTGCCACAGTAGCATAATCAGGACTATCCTGGCAAACATAATATTTTGGTTTTTGTCTTATTATATGTACTAACTGCCTTTCCCACAAGAATATAAGCATCATAAGGGAAGAGACTTTTGTATGTTTTCTTCTCTGCTCTTTTTGTATATTTTCCTTACTGCTCTAACTTCAGTGCTTAAACAGTGCTTGTAATAAAAATAATTTTTACAATTAAATAGTTGAGCGAAAACTGAACAAATGTTTTATGGCATATAAGTTTTATATTCTAAAGAAACTATTGCACAGATACATACAAGAACTGAAAACAACTGAAAAATCTGTAATTTGTAGAATGGATAAATCATGTTATTTTTTGACAATAGAATAACATAAAACAGCAAAATGTTTTATGTTAAGAAAAAGAATGAAAAATAATAAACTACCTTTTTCAACAACATGGTAGGATCTCAAGAATCCAATATTCAATGGCAAAAAACAACTCAAAATATATAAGGTATACTATCATTTATTTAAATTAAAAAAATGAGAAAATGAAATGAAGCAACTTTAAAGATAAACACATATGGAAGAAAATCACATTCAAAATCCAATTTATTAGAAACACCAATTTCAGGATATTGGCCCTTCTTGGGAGAATGGAGAGAGGCAGGTGGTACTGGGACAGGGGAGACTAGTGGGAGACATTCACTAACAGTATCTCTTTCTTATACTGGATGTGGATACATGATTATTTGTGTTCTGTCTTATTCCTCTCTGGAACTTATAGATACTTTTATACATTTCTTTTATGTACAGAACATTACAAAACACACACATTTACTCACATGCACATGTAAGCAAGCTAAAAAACAAAGAAAAGAGTCATGCTGAGTTATTTTTAGAAAAGGAGCAGCACTGGGGCAGAGGGTAGAACATGGGGTTTCAAATTGTGCTTTTCAGCTGTGGGCACTTCTTCCTGGTACTATCTCTTCATCAATTATAACCCCTGAGCTTGCAAGGCTATGGTTTTTCCTGTGGTCATGTATGGATGTGAGAGTTGGACTGTGAAGAAGGCTGAGCACCGAAGAATTGATGCTTTTGAAATATGGTGCTGGAGAAGACTCTTGAGAGTCCCTTGGACTGCAAGGAGATCCAACTAGTCCATTCTGAAGAAGATCAGCCCTGGGATTTCTTTGGAAAGACTAATGCTAAAGCTGAAACTCCAGTACTTTGGCCACCTCATGAGAAGAGTTGACTCATTGGAAAAGACTCTGATGCTGGGAGGGGGATTGGGGCCAGGAGGAGAAGGAGACGACAGAGGATGAGATGGCTGGATGGCATCACTGACGTGATGAACGTGAGTCTGAGTGAACTCCAGGAGTTGGTGATGGACAGGGAGGCCTGGAGTGCTGCAATTCATGAGGTCGCAAATAGTCAGACATGACTGAGCCACTAAACTGAACTGAGCTTATCTTCCACCCGAGGTTCTGGTGAGAATAGATTGGATAATAACCCAGACTGCTTGCTTTGGGTTATCTCTTCTTTGCTAGTCATGGGGCAGGCATTTAACATACTTCACCCAAGAATCTTCTCAAGCTACATCAAGGTCGTGTGAGCATCTCATTTTAATAAGGACATCATGATCATAAAAGTTAAGATATTATTTTGAAGTCACTCATTTGGTAAGTGGAGTGGTAGGAATTAAGACTTACTCTACCAATTAACAAAGTTAGCGTTTGCATCAGTCTGACCAGTGCTTCCTACAACCCAGGGAAAAGCATTCTGTAAGATTTGATATATTTGATACAATTATAGGAAATTTATTTCCTAATATTTATCTCTTCTCAGCCATCTTGTGTGTTGGTGAGATTTAAAGTCAGCAGGCACCTAGTTTTAAAATCTCATTGCTGTGAAAACAGGGTGATTCTATGAAGTGTTGCCTACAATATTGGCCATGATGATGGTTTCTAATGAGTGAGTTGCCCAACATAAACCACAAAGGAAGGTAATCTTGTCCTTGGCATTGTGAAAAGCTGAACTTGCCACCCTAAATGTCTCTTTGGTCTCCAGATTATTTTGAGCTGAAAACAATCAAGTGCCAGATGACTCAAATAGAAACTTTGACTTTCCTCATAACTGCCTAAAATAATGTAAATAGAAAACTTGCTCCAGGAAATGAGCTATCCCATGGATAGCTATAGTTTGAGCTAGGTATGCATACAGGGAGGATCCCTAGCAAAATTCATTTGTTAAAATTCTTCTTGGTATCCCTCTGCCTGGTCCAGCACACTTTTTTTTTTTAACCAAACATCTGCTTTTCTATCTCCATATGAATTGCTTTCCTCCCCTTTGAAGTCTCAAATCATTACCCTTACCATCCTCCTTTATCTTCAGCTGAAGATGGTATTTAAGGTAAGGATTTTGGCTTTTTTCTGAGTTACTGAGTTTTCCCATGATGCCATTAACCTTTGGTTTTATTGTCTCCTGTTAATCTATCAAGTGGCTTTCCAGATGACGCAGAGGTAAAGAATCCACGTGCAATGAGGAGACCTCAGTTTGTCCCTGGATCAGGAAGATCTCCTGGAGAATGAAATGGCAACCCTCCCCAGTCTTCTTTCCTGGGAAGTTCCACTGACAGAGAAGCCTAGTAGGCCACTGTTCTTGGGAGTCACAAAGAGTGGGACACAACTGAGTAACTGATCACACACACAAGCTGTCAAGTATCTAGGGCCAGAGGAAAATTTCTTCCTGACAGCACCATCATAGCTTAATGGTGTTATTGCTTTTTCTAGATCAAACATTCCATAAATGTCATCACTTACCCAGAGAACTACGTAACAATCGCATCCTCCCTACTGCTTCCTCATCGCACAGGCAGGACCACTCTTATTTCACAATTCAGTGCCAGACTCTGCTGTAACTAGGCTCTCAACAAGTTAGAATTTATGATTTCCTGGAGCTCTTATGCCAGTGGAAGGGGATGTAAATAAATAAGTGAATAAATAGGACATTTTAAGGCAGTTGTATATGCCTTCAGGAAAATACAACAGCAAGCAGCATGGCGCTACTGACAAAGAAGGAGGAGAAGGGGATACTTTAGATTGGGGTTGAACAGTGGACAGGGAGGCCTGGAGTGCTGCAATTCATGAGGTCGCAAATAGTCAGACATGACTGAGCCACTAAACTGAACTGAGCTTATCTTCCACCCGAGGTTCTGGTGAGAATAGATTGGATAATAACCCAGACTGCTTGCTTTGGGTTATCTCTTCTTTGCTAGTCATGGGGCAGGCATTTAACATACTTCACCCAAGAATCTTCTCAAGCTACATCAAGGTCGTGTGAGCATCTCATTTTAATAAGGACATCATGATCATAAAAGTTAAGATATTATTTTGAAGTCACTCATTTGGTAAGTGGAGTGGTAGGAATTAAGACTTACTCTACCAATTAACAAAGTTAGCGTTTGCATCAGTCTGACCAGTGCTTCCTACAACCCAGGGAAAAGCATTCTGTAAGATTTGATATATTTGATACAATTATAGGAAATTTATTTCCTAATATTTATCTCTTCTCAGCCATCTTGTGTGTTGGTGAGATTTAAAGTCAGCAGGCACCTAGTTTTAAAATCTCATTGCTGTGAAAACAGGGTGATTCTATGAAGTGTTGCCTACAATATTGGCCATGATGATGGTTTCTAATGAGTGAGTTGCCCAACATAAACCACAAAGGAAGGTAATCTTGTCCTTGGCATTGTGAAAAGCTGAACTTGCCACCCTAAATGTCTCTTTGGTCTCCAGATTATTTTGAGCTGAAAACAATCAAGTGCCAGATGACTCAAATAGAAACTTTGACTTTCCTCATAACTGCCTAAAATAATGTAAATAGAAAACTTGCTCCAGGAAATGAGCTATCCCATGGATAGCTATAGTTTGAGCTAGGTATGCATACAGGGAGGATCCCTAGCAAAATTCATTTGTTAAAATTCTTCTTGGTATCCCTCTGCCTGGTCCAGCACACTTTTTTTTTTTAACCAAACATCTGCTTTTCTATCTCCATATGAATTGCTTTCCTCCCCTTTGAAGTCTCAAATCATTACCCTTACCATCCTCCTTTATCTTCAGCTGAAGATGGTATTTAAGGTAAGGATTTTGGCTTTTTTCTGAGTTACTGAGTTTTCCCATGATGCCATTAACCTTTGGTTTTATTGTCTCCTGTTAATCTATCAAGTGGCTTTCCAGATGACGCAGAGGTAAAGAATCCACGTGCAATGAGGAGACCTCAGTTTGTCCCTGGATCAGGAAGATCTCCTGGAGAATGAAATGGCAACCCTCCCCAGTCTTCTTTCCTGGGAAGTTCCACTGACAGAGAAGCCTAGTAGGCCACTGTTCTTGGGAGTCACAAAGAGTGGGACACAACTGAGTAACTGATCACACACACAAGCTGTCAAGTATCTAGGGCCAGAGGAAAATTTCTTCCTGACAGCACCATCATAGCTTAATGGTGTTATTGCTTTTTCTAGATCAAACATTCCATAAATGTCATCACTTACCCAGAGAACTACGTAACAATCGCATCCTCCCTACTGCTTCCTCATCGCACAGGCAGGACCACTCTTATTTCACAATTCAGTGCCAGACTCTGCTGTAACTAGGCTCTCAACAAGTTAGAATTTATGATTTCCTGGAGCTCTTATGCCAGTGGAAGGGGATGTAAATAAATAAGTGAATAAATAGGACATTTTAAGGCAGTTGTATATGCCTTCAGGAAAATACAACAGCAAGCAGCATGGCGCTACTGACAAAGAAGGAGGAGAAGGGGATACTTTAGATTGGGGTTGAACAGAAGCTTTCCATGATGTCACTTTATCTGAGATCTAACATATCAAGGAAAAGACAGCCCCTCAGCGTGAGACCCAGGGGTCATAATGTATCCAGACGAGGGCTCAGCAAATATGAAGCCCAAAAGCCAGATGGAGAGGTGCACTGATGAATAATTGATGGCGACTGTGGCTTAAGCTTGTGGGCAGAGTGGTAGAGATGAGGGCAGAGTGCTGGGAAGTGGTCAGAGCCACCGGGGTGTTTTCTGAAAGGTCTGGACTAACCGCTGGGCATATAACCCCTAAGGGAATATGAGCACCCCAGGCTGCACCCTAGCTTCTTACATTTTATTGTCAGCCTTTCTGTGAGTTATGCAATTATATCGCAGAGGGTGATCCCAGAAAGCTTTCTTCATCCAGCTTCATTCTGTCTTTTAAAATCTGGCTTTCTGCACTAAATGGGCAGGTTCATGTGCCCACAGAGGCTTGTGTTCTGAGCCAACTCACCCATTATCACCATCAGGCTCTCCTTGCTGGCTGACTCTAGGAGGGTCAAAATCCTGCTCTCCTCTGGGAAAATTTTAGCAGCTCATACATAATACCATGGAACTAAAATCTAAGCCCCAAATACCAACCTTCGGCCAAATGTTGAGGTCTCATTTTCTAACCTTTGGGCTTCCCTGGTGGCTCTGACAAAAGATGTGGGAGACCTGGGTTCATTGGGTCAAGAAGCTCCGCTGGAGAAGAAAATGGCAACCCATCTCAGTTTTCTTCTCTGGAGAATCTCATCGACAGAGGAACCTAGTGGGCTATAGTCCATGCAGTCACAGTCAGATATGACTGAATGACAAACACTTTCACTTTCTAACCTTATGTTGATTTGTAATAAATTCCTTTATATTGATTCATAATAGAATTGATTAGTAGTAGAATTCTATTTGGAATAAAGTTCTCTGGGTCTGACTCACATACATTCCCTGTCTCAATTTCTACAGAGAAGAAAACTGAGACTAAGCAATACATGGACAAGATTGTCCCCTGGCATTGGCAGTGAACTCCTATGAATGCTGACTAAAAAATTATGGCTCTCTTGGACAATCTGTGCCCCAGGGATCCCTGAACAAAGAAAGCCAAGTTCAACCTCTTCTCTTCATATCTCAGCTCCTCTCCATGATCACAAGCTTGTGGAAAATTATGCATTTGTTAAATAAAGCCTACTTATGATCTGCTTTCAGTAAAATGAATAGGTATCTCTGCAGTTTTATATTCCTTTAGGAGTTAATTACAATGACTATCCAAGGATTACAGCAGAAACTGCTTTTCTCATCATTTTTCCTCCCATGGGTAACACCGAACCAGGAGCAGTGTCATTTCTCCTGACACTGGGAGAGGGGTTTCTGCTTCCCTGCTGTAGAAAAATGGGGCACAGGGGGGGAAATTTGGGGAACAGAACTGAACCCATAATACTCCTGCAGCATCACTCTGCTTGCTGTGGACACACAGAGCTCTTGAAAACGGAAGCCCTCTCTAAGTGTCAGCCTGATGACTGTGCTTGCTCTACCATGGGAGGTCCTCTAAATGATGTCTTGACACTTGGGGGCCCTGGTTTCTTGTGCATTAGGGTAACTCGTCCCAGAAGCAAGTTTCCTCTAAGACATCTGATGAGAATCAATCCAGCTGTCTGCACTCCAAGCTCCAGTCTCTTGTTTGGGATTCTTTTGATTTTTTATTTTAATTTTTTTTAACACCCAAAACATTTGGAATTAGGGTATAGCCATTTAGCAATGTTGTGGTAGTTTCAGGTGAACAGGAAAGGGACTCAGCCATACCTATACATGTATCCCTTCTCCCTCAAAACCCCTCTCATTGTTCAGGTTTACTAAGAGGGGTTTGGGTTGTTTTGCAAAGCACTTGATTCTATTTCCCTTCTTCCCTTGTGGCTCAAATGGTAAAGAATTTGCCTGCAATGTGGGATACGTGGGTTTGATCCCTGTGTTGGGAAGATGCCCTGGAGGAGGGCACGGCAACCCACTCCAGTATTTTTGCCTGAAGAATCCCCATGGACAGAGGAGCTGGCGCACTACAGTCCATAGGGTCACAAAGAGTCGGATAAAACTGAGCGACTAAGCATAGCACTGACTCAATTTCCCTTCCTCATACATGAAAGGATTTTAAAGAATGAGGTGTAGAGATAAGACATCTTTTAAATAGTATTGAAACAAACAATCATTATACAATTCTACTCAAATGCAAATAACTCAAATAAAGCAAAACCTAATAACATAATAAATATGTTTACCATCATAGGCTATGGTGTTAGAATTCTGGCAGTTCTGTGACCTTTCTGAGGGTGATGTGTGTATACAGAGATTTCTTTTACGAAACCTATATATAAGCACACACATAGTGTGCATATATAAATAAGCATATATTTAAAAGCACAGATATTTCTATAAAGTTACTAAATGTCAGTGATTGAATTAGTAAAATAATTTGAGTGGGTAAAAAAGAACAAGCAAGGATTGTAATTGGGAGCATATACTTTTTAATCTATAAACTTCTTTATGATGTTTTTTTATTTTAAAAATATAGACAATTATCACTTATGTAAAACATATTGAAAATAAGAATTTGAAAATGGGTTTTAGTCTTGATAGAGAATAAATATGTTGGAAATAATTATCATGAAAAAGGAATGTGAGGAGTTGATTTCATCAGAGATTTTCAGTATTTTAACTATTATTGTGCAATCAGTAAATATTGTTACAGAAAACCATCTGGACTTATGTCTCTAAGTTGTATGAGAAAAATGTATGGGAGGCAAAGCAGAGGAGGCTGTAGCCCTGGATCACAGGTGGAGTTGTGGGATAAACAGGGAAATGAAACCTTATGAAAAGCCTGAGAAAAAAAAGATCAGAGATGCAGGAAGGAAATTCAGAGCCAGCTGCTATAGCTGATGATGGAGCCGAGCTTGTCAAGTGGCAGAAAATCCTTTATTGCACTTAATCATTTTAAGATGGCTTCTTGGTGGCTCAGATGGTAAGGAATCTGACTGCAATATGAGAGAGACCTAGGTTCAATCCCTGAGTTGGGAAGATCTCCTGGAAAAGGGAACAGCAACCCATTCCAGTATTCCTGCCTGGAGAATTCTATTGACAGAGGACCCTGGTGAGATACAGTCCACGGGGTCGCACAGAGTTGGACTGGACTGAGTGACTAACACACAATCTAAAGACCTTAAACACACAATTTAAAGACCTTAGAGAAGTCAAGTGCAGCAAGAGAAAAATTTGAAGCAGCTTTGGGACAGCCTCACTGACCTGAGCAAGCTTAGTTCAGTGGCATCAAGCTGATTGTGTGATTCGAAAGGCAGGGTAGATATGTCCAGCTCTCCACTGAACATGTAGCTATAGGAGAAATAAAGGACACACATTATCAGGCGGACATGGCTGAAGCTGAACATCCTAGGCCAGGTATAAACATGCTGGTGGAAGCAGTCCAGTAGGAATGGAAAGGTGAGTGGAATAGGGGAGAAAATGCTTATAAATGATGAGCAGCCCCTCAGGTGGGGGTGAGGAGCCCGTGAGGCCAGGGCACTGATGGTGACCACGGAACCTCTGTAGCAAAAAAAGGAAAGTGGAGATGAGCTTAGTTATTACTAGGGAAACTACCACCCATAGTAAAGTCATTTTACTTTATTTTTTTCATTTTTGACTTCACATATTTTCCCCCTTCATTTCCCCTAGTTAATCAAGCAACATTCACTGTTCTGTGAAACTAAGAAGAAAGTTGTTCTAGGTTCTAGAAGTCTAGATCCAGTGAAGAAAGAGGTGTTTCAGGAAATAAACTTGAAATAAAAGAGATGCTCCCCAGTGGAGGGGTGGAAGAGACGTCTGAGAACCCTGTGTGTGGGAGGGCTGATCCGTAAGACCTCCCCCAGCTCGGGATGCTCACTGACCACCAGGAAGGCAGCCCTCAGCAGGGGCCTCAGGGGGATCAAGTCCCTGCTCGTCACGTGTGTGTGGCTGCCACTGTGCCCAACAGTAGTGAGCTCTTTTTTATTTCAGCCTCCCACTTTCTGGCAGCCTTTGCACCTCTCCTCTGGCCAACTCAGCTGGAAATCCTACTGCAAATACAGTTCTCGACTTCTTTCCCACAGTGCAGAGGTGGTCTGGGGAAGGAAGTCACAGTGCTGAATTGACAGCAGGCAATCCAGCACACGTGGTCCCTGAGGTATTCAATGCTCTGAAGCCTTTATAAAAGTTAGTGAGGTCTATTTTACAGTCTATTTTATTTCTTAATCAAGTTTTTATTTTTTTTAAGTTTACACAATATGCAAAACCCTGTGCTTGGTTCTGAGGGTGCAAAGATAAACACTCCACCACCTTTGTCTTGAAAGGAGATACAAGCTGGAACCCATGTTTATTTTTCTAGAAATGTCTTCTTTTTATGATCCTTATATGCAAGTAAATGTCTACTTTTAGGAGCAAACTCTGAAGACCTGGGGCTGAAATTAAATAATGCCACATATAAAGAGACACTGATTCTTCCCCATACTTAGATTTTCAGATGACTATAAATAGTTAAGTTTGTAAATTAATGGGCTCAAACAATTGCTTGCACTTGGATTAAAAAAAACAGAACACATCAAAACAGTGGTCATGTTTCGACTACTTTTTCATTTTCTTTTGCATATTCAGCCGGTAATTTCCTCATCAAGCCTAAGCAGTCATTTCAGCTTTGAAACTTAACAGCTCTCAGCACAGTTTCGCTATTAATTTTCAGTCTCCCGTGTGTGCTGAGTGGGACTCTGGGGGCCACAGGGTGGAATGAGAGTTTTCCTGGGACTATTTCAAAGGTTAGTGAAGAATACAAATAGCAGTACCATCTCCTGCAGAGGTTTTGTTGCAGGCTGAACCAATTTAAATATCATGCTCCATCGATCTGAGCTAAGTCTTATTACCTAATGTGCAGGACGATCTTCTTTAAGGAGCTCTCACCTCCTTCTCAGCTTCCTGTGAAGTGAAGTTGCTCAGTTGTGTCTGACTCTTTGCGACCCCACAGACACCAGGCTCCTCCGTCTGCAGGGATAGTCTAGGCAAGAGTGCTGGAGTGGGTTGCCGTTTCCTTCTCCAGGGGCTTCCTGCGGCTGCGGTCATCCTGGCACCCTGTGAGGTTCTGTCCTCTGTCACAAGTGTTTGTGGTTCTTCCCCCAGTTCGGTGCTGATTCCCCATTAATGCTGACTCATGTGAATCACTTTGTACTCACAGGTCATTTGTGCCCTGTTGACTATGCTATGTTCAGAGGAAGTGAGGGCTTGAAGTATCCCATCTGCAGAGACAAATGTGGAGCAGGTGTGAGAAATCTTGACCAGTGAAGGCTTCATAGCTGATGGAGAAATCCAAGAAGCAACTTAGACTAAGTCAAGTTTTCATCATTCCCCCTGGATACCAATAATGTCTGGAATTTTACTATAAAAAATGAATATCACAGGATAATAACATGGATCTCAATGAACTGTGCAGTTTTGAGATAGCCTTTGGCATTTAGGATCATTTTAGAACATTTCCTATATTCATTAGAATGTATATGTTCATTTCAGTAATCTGGTAGACAGTAACTAGGTCCTGGGTTGAAATTCTGATTTTCTGTCTTATTGGCACAGTGATACTGGGGAAGTTATTTAATTTCTTTGTTTTCCAGTTTTCTCTGTGAACTGGAAATTGTGACTATAATCTAGATTTTCTGAACGTTAAACAAGAGGAGGGTGAAAAGTCAAAGAGCAGAGGGAGAGCTGAAAAAGGGGAAAATTTTTTCTAGATGCTACCATATATTTTGTTTGAGACATATAGATTCAATTTCATGAAACTGAACTTCTGCAAATGCTCAGAATACCAGGACTTAGTGGGCCCACACTTTTTTTTTTTTTTTTGGTCACCTCAAGTGGCTTTTGAGATTTTATTATTAATTCCCCAACCAGGGATGGAAATTGGGTCTCCTGCAGCAGAAGCACAGAGTCTTAACCACTAGAAGGTTAGAAAATCCCCACATATTTTAATTATTACACCAATCTCATAATATCAATATCATTTGCATCAATTTCAGATAGAAAGCTAAGGTTCAGTTTAAGTGAGTTTCTGTCATAATAACTGACTTAGCAAACTACATGATTAGGATAAGAACCAAATATGTATGACCTCAAATTCCCTGATTTATTCTCAAATTGCAATGATGTTCATTTCAGAAATCAAATTATTTTGTGAACTTGGGGCAAAATATTATCGACCTCCATTTTCTCCAACGGCTGACCCATTTCCAAAGACTGCTGTTGAACTACAGTCATCCTTTCTCCAGCGATCGGGAATGCACAGTTATTCCATGCTCGATTCTAAAGCTTCTTATCTAACATGTCACAGAGCATATGCTTGTTCACTTCACCTTGCTGCTAAATTTCCATCCAAATGATTGCGAAAAGACCCTTATTAAGTTTCTGTCTGAATGATTTGCCCGTTGGCATAAGGGAGGTGAGACGAATTGGGAGATTGGGATTGACATATACACAGTATTGACTGGGCTTCCCTTGTGGCTCAGCTGGTAAAGAGTCCGCCTGCAATGTGAGAGACCTGGGTTCGATCCCTGGGTTGGGAAGACCCCCTTGTAGAAAGGGAAAGGCTACCCACTCCAGTATTCTGGCCTGGAGAACTCCCTGGACTGTATAGCCCATGGGGTGGCAGAGTCGAACATGACTGAGTGACTTCACTCTCACTACATACAATATTGATGCTATGTACAAAGTAGATGAAAATGAGAACCTACTGTACAGCAAAGACAACTCCTCAGTGCTCTGTGGTGACCTAAACGTGAAGGAAATAAAAAAAGAGGACATATATTGATATGCATGGCCTTCCCTGGTGGCTCAGATTGTAAAGAATCCGCCTGCAATGCAGAAGAATTAAGTTCTATCCCTGGGTCAGGAAGGTCTTCTGAGAAGTGATTGGCTACCCACTCCCGTATTCTTCCCTGGAGAATTCCACGGACAGAGCAGCCTGGTGGGCTACGGTCCATGGGTCACAATGAGTCAGACGTGACTGAGTGACTATCCATTTCACTTCAAAATATTGTATAGACCTATTGTATAAACAGTCTACCTCTTACCTTCTGGTCTTGATGCTTTTTTTCTTTTCAGGCAAGGCTTTATTGGAGCCTGTACCACAGAAACAGGAAGTAAGAGCTCAAACAGGTTCCCTTGCTTGTTTGCTCCCTGAGAGGGGTGAACTTCTTCCTTCTATGAGGTGATAATAGGGGTGTGTCCAGAGGACTGGTGGGAGGGGCAGTTTGAGGTTTGGCTGCCTCTCTTGTGGCATAGTGTGCAGGGGTCATGTGCAGTACCCTGCTTTTGCTTCTGACCCCCTGCTTTCCCTCCAAGCTCTTCAAAGGGACAGTTTGGTCTTTTGGTCTCTTTGTATCTTTTGAACAGAATTTTTCCCCACTGTGCATGCAGACAATTATTTTTAGTCCTAGTTTCTTTTTATTTTGTTCAATGCTTTTTTAAGTGAATGGCTATGACTTTCAAGCAAAAAAACAAAATTACAGCCTCTAGTGTAGAAGCCCTTTTTATCTGCTTCCTGCTAGCAAGTTCAGTCTTGAATCTGGTAGAGAATGCAAATATAAGATGCTTGGAAAGATTACAGGGTCCTGTCTGACCAAGAGTATGCGCACTGTATTCTTGCAATGCTTTACGTTACTTTAGGGGATAGAATTTTATCTTTCCATCTTTATACTTTCTGACTTGCTATCAACTAATCTCCTATCTCTCCTATAGGAATTTAGAAAAGGACTCATGAAGGAGTCAGTATGGACTATGATGCCATAATTTTCCTATGTGATATCTGCCCTACTGATGCAAGCCTTTCATTCTTGCATCACACTAGTTACCAACTTCCCAGCCAGGAAGTCCCTACTCCCTGCATTCAACCAATTGAATTCAACCACTCAGAACATTGCATTCAACCAACTGAGAACCAGGGCCCTAATATGATGCTGGGTGTTGTTTTGAAAGATAGTCTTAATCAAAAGATAATTTCTCTATTTTGACTTAATTTGAGTTTCTTATTTCCTCCCCTGAATATTTTCCTCTTCCTATCCTTTTATCCTTCTCTCTCTGTCTCCTTCCTTACTTAACTTGAGAGTAAATATTGACCTCTTCAGTTAAGAATAACAGTTAGAGATCTTAAGAGAAAAAAAAAAATACGTGACTCTGAGAGGCGACAGAAGTTAACTTATTGTGGTGATGATTTCACAATATATAAATATCCTGAATCACTGTTGCACACCTTAAACTAATACAGTATTTTATGTCAATTATATCTCAATTAAATAAAAGAATAAATGTTCAGTTACAGAAGTCCCCTGCATATGAGTCTTCAAGTTGTGAACCTTCAAAGATACGGATATGCGTCGCATCTCCAGTCATGTAAGTTACTTCACGTGTCCGTTGGACTCTGTCGCATGCATGCATCCTTCACGTGTGGCTATGCTTTTGTGTACTTTACTGTGTAGTACTGTACAGAGTACAGTATCATTATTTCAAACCCACGGTGTCCTGAAGCAAGTAAAAAAGCAGCAGTGATGTAGCTGCTATTACTGTACTTTTCAAGGTGCTTGTGCTTAGTAGCTCAGTTGTGTCTGACTTTTTGTAACCCCATGGACTGTATCCCCTCAGGCTCCTCTGTCCATGGAATTTTCCAAGCAAGAATACTAGAGTGGGTTGCTATGCCCTCCTCCACGGATCTTCCCAACCCAAGGTTCAATCCATGTTTCCTGCATTATAGGCCATTCTTTACTGTCTGAGCCACCAGGGAAGCAAAGAATAGTGAAGTGCATACCCTAACTTTTTCCAGGGCATCTTCCCAACCCAGGAATTGAACTGGAGTCTTCTGCATTGCAGGTGTATACTTTAGTAGCTAAAATACCAGGGAAGCCCACTTTTCAAGGTACTATACTATAAGATTAAAGATGTTATCTTCATTTTTTGTGTTTATTTACTTTTATGTATTTTTTGTGTGAAAAATATTGTCAGCTTATCACAGTTCAGTATTCTATACCTGATTGTTACTTGAGGAGTACCTCAGCTAACTTTGTTGGACTTACAAACATGTTCTCAGAATGGGACTCATTTGTATATGGGGGACTAACTCTATACTGAATGGGTTATTAGACTGTATAGTTTTTATGAGGTATGTTTTCATTGATAATTTTTCATTCTGAAATAACTTATGATGCAAAAAATTCAAAAAATGGAGAGTTCCAGTGTACCTTCTACTTAGCTTCACCCAGTAATAATACTGTCTCATGAAACCATAAGATAATGTCAAAACCAGAAAATTGATGTCGGTAACATTCTAGTAACTCGAGCACAGACTTTTTTCAATATTTGCATTTATGTACTTTTGTTTGTTTGTGTGAACTTCATGCAATTTTATCACATGTGTGGATTTGAGTAACAGACATTAAAATCAGGATAATTCTTTCCAACACTATAGAGAAATATCTTCATGTCGACTTTTGACAGTTGCATTCTTTCCTCGACCTTCAGTTCAGTTCAGTCACTCAGCCATGTCCAAGTCCTTGTGACCCAATGAATCACAGCACGCCAGGTCTTCTTGTCCATCACCAACTCCCGGAGTTCACTCAAACTCATGTCCATTGAGTCTGTGATGCCATCCAGCCATCTTATCCTCTGTCATCCCTTCTTCTCCTGCCCCCAGTCCTTCTAAGCATAGGGTCTTTTCCAGTGAGTCAACTCTTCACATGAGGTGGCCAAAATATTGGAGTTTCAGCTTCAGCATCAGTCCTTCCAATGAACACCCAGGACTGATCTTTAAGATGGACTGGTTGGATCTCCTTGCAGTCCAAGGAACTCTCTAGAGTCTTCTCCAACAGCACAGTTCAAAAGCATCAATTCTTCAGCACTCAGCTTTCTTCACAGTCCAACTCTCACATCCATATATGGATGTGAAAAACCATAGCCTGACTAGATGGACCTTTGTTGGCAAAGTAATATTTCTGCTTTTCAATATGCTATCAAGGTTGGTCATAACTTTCCTTCCAAGGAGTAGACATCTTTTAATTTCATGGCTGCAATCACCATTTGAAGTGGTCTTGGAGCACCCCAAAAAAGCCTGACACTGTTTCCACTGTTTCCCCATCTTTTTGCCGTGAAGTGATGGGACCAGATGCCATGATCTTCATTTTCTGAATGTTGAGCTTTAAGCCAACTTTTTCACTCTCCTCTTTCACTTTCATCAAGAGGCTTTTTAGCTCCTCTTCAATTTCTTCCATAAGGGTGGTATTATTTGCATATCTGAGGTTATTGATATTTCTCCTGGCCATCGTGATTCCAGCTTGTGCTTCTTCCAGGCCAGCGTTTCTCATGATGTACTCTGCATATAAGTTAAATAAGCAGGGTGACAATATACAGCCTTGAAATACTCCTTTTCTTATTTGGAACCAATCTGTTGTTCCATGTCCAGTTCTAACAGTTGCTTCCTGACCTGCATAGACGTTTCTCAAGAGGCAGGTCAGGCGGTCTGGTATTCCCATCTCTTTCAGAATTCTCCATAGTTTATTGTGGTCCACACAGTCAAAGGCTTTGGCATAGTCAAGAAAGCAGAAATCGATGTTTTTCTGGAACTCTTTCGCTTTTTCTATGATCCAGCAGATGTTGACAATTTGATCTCTGGTTCCTCTGCCTTTTCTAAAACCAGCTTGAACATCTGGAAGTTGACGGTTCATGTATTGCTGAAGCCTGGCTTGGAGAATTTTGAGCTTTACTTTACTAGCATGTGAGATGAGTGCAATTGTGCGGTAGTTTGAGCATTCTTTGGCATTGCCTTTCTTTGGGATTGGAATGAAAGATAACTTTTTCCAATCCTGTTGCCACTGCTGAGTTTTCCAAATTTGCTGACATATTGAGTGCAGCACTTTCACAGCCTCATCTTTCAGGATGTAAAGAGCTCAACTGGAATTCCATCACCTCCACTAGCTTTGTTTGTAGTGATGCTTTCTAAGGCCCACTTGACTTCACATTCCAGGATGTCTGGCTCTAGGTGAGTGATCACACCATCATGATTATCTGGGTCATGAAGCTCCTTTTTTTACAGTTCTTCTTGTATTCTTGTCATTTCTTCTTAATATCTCCTGATTTTATTAGGTCCATACCATTTCTGTCCTTTATTGAACCCATCTTTGCATGAAATAGTCCCTTAGTAGCTCTAATTTTCTTGAAGATATCTCTAGTCTTTCCCATTCTCTTGTTTCCCTTGATTTCTTTGCATCGATCACTGAGGAAGGCTTTCTTATCTCTTCTTGCTGTTCTTTGGAACTCTGCATTCAGATGCTTATATCTTTCCTTTTCTCCTTTGCTTTTCACTTCTCTCCTTTTCACAGCTATTTGTAAGGCCTCCTCAGACAGCCATTTTGCTTTTTTGCATTTTTTTCCCCATAGGGATGGTCTTCATCCCTGTCTCCTGTACAATGCCACGAACCTCCATCCATAGTTCATAGGTCATAGTTCCCCGACCTTACCCCCTAGCAACGGCTGCTTTATTGCTCACCGCTAATAATTCATCACTTTTAGAAAGTTATGTAAATAAAATCATTAAAATATGACCCTTTAAGATTTGCTTTTTCATAATTTTCTAAACATATTCTCTTAAGATCCATTCACACTGTTGTATAAATAAATGGTCCATACTACATTTTTTGTTATTTTCTTAAATTGAAGTATAGTTGGTTCACAATGTTGCATTAGTTTCAGGTGTATAGCAAAATGGTTCAGAGATTTTAT
>SJYG01000174.1:1911966-1922563 GCA_006410535.1 Litocranius walleri | reverse complement strand
GGGGGAAGGGGGGGCTCTAAAATCACTGCAGATGGTGACTGCTGCCATGAAATTAAAAGATGCTTACTCCTTGGAAGGAAAGTTATAATAAACCTAGACAGTATATTAAAAAGCAGAGACATTACTTTACCAACAAAGGTCCATCTAGTCAATGCCATGGTTTTTCCAGTAGTCATGTATGGATGTGAGAGTTGGACTGTAAAGAAAGTGAGCAGTGAACAAATGATACTTTTGAACTGTGGTGTTGGAGAAGACTCTTGAAGGTCCCTTGGACTGAAAGGAGATCCAGCCAGTCCATGCTAAAGGAAATCAGTCTTGGGTGTTCACTGGAAGGACTGATGTTGAAGCTAAAACTCCAATACTTTGGCCACCTGATGCAAAGAGCTGACTCATTGGAAAAGACCCTGATTCTGGGAAAAAGTGAGGGCAGGAGGAGAAGGGGATAACAAAGGATGAGATGGTTGGATGGCATCACTGACTCAATGGACATGAGTTTGAGTAAACTTTGGGAGTTGGTGATGGACTGGGAGGCCTGGTGTGCTGCAGTCCATGGGGTGGCAAAGAGTTGGACATGATGAGTGACTGAACTGGAGTGAATTTATTTATATATATATATTTATGTGTATATATATATAATTTTTCAGATTCTTTTCTCTTTTAGGTTATGAAAAACTCTTGAATGTAGTTCTCTGTGCTATACAGTAGGTCCTTGCTGATTATATATATTATAGATGGCAGTGTGTATACATTAATCTCAAACTTCTATCTATCCCTCCCCCCACTTTTCCTTGGTAACCATGAGTTTGTTTTCTGTGTCTGTGGATCTATCTCTGTTTTCTATGTAAGTTTATTCGTATCATTTTTAAAAAGATTCTCCATATTACTGATATCATGTAATATTTTTCTTTGTCTTCCTTATTTTACTTAGTGTGATAGTATCTAGATGCATCCATGTTGCTGCAAACGGCATTATTTCATTCTTTTTTATGAGTGAGTAATATCCTGTTGTAGATTTGTGCCACATCTTTATCCTTTCATCTGTTGATGGACATGGTTGCTCACATGTCTTGGCTACTGTTGACAATGCTGTGGTGAGCACTGGGGTGCATGTATCATTTTGAATTACAGTTTTCTACTTTATTGCTAAGTAACATTCCATTGTTTGGCTGCAAATGGCTTTTATTCATTCACTTGTTGAAAGACTTATGGGTTGTTATTAGTTTTTGTCCATTTAAAATAAAGCTGACAGTGTACAGGTTTTCTGTGAATGTAAGTTTATATTTCCCTAAGATAAGTTTACATTTCTTGTGATTTCTGAATGGTATAGTAAATGTAGGCTTACATTTATAAAACAAAATGCCTCTCTGATTCCCCGAATGGCTGTATTGTTTCACGTTTCCATCAGCAATGTACAAAAGACCCAGTTTCTTCACTTTCTCTTCAGCATTTGACACTGTTAGTATATTTTATTTTATTCATTAAAAAAAAGCATAGTGCTATATCATTATGATTTTAATTTGTAATTCTCTGATGCCCAATGAAGTGGAGCATCTTTCTATGTGTTATTTTCATTGCTGTCCTTCATAGCTAGAATGTCTATTCAAGTCTTTTACTGAATTTCTAGTTAGAGGGTTGCTAAATTATTGTTATAGATTTACCAAGGAGCACATATTTTATTAATATAAAATAATTTTTTTCTGATGAATGCTTTTTGCATTGAGATGTATACTGCTCACTATTAATATTTTCTTTTGTCTTTATTTAGCATCTTTACTCTTCATTTTCACTTGATACATATATATGTAAACTATATACATAGCATATATAAATTATAACATACATAAACTATATGTATGTATATGCATGTACATATTTATATATTTAAAGTTTGTTTGAGATGTGTGCTATGAAAAAGTCTCTTATTCAACGTATGCTGCTAAGTCACTTCAGTCGTGTCCAACTCTGTGCGACCCCATACACGGCAGCCCACCAGGCTCCCCCGTCCCTGGGATTCTCCAGGCACGAACACTGGAGTGGGTTGCCATTTCCTTCTCCAATGCATGAAAGTGAAAAGTGAAAGTGAAGTTGCTCAGTCGTGTCCAACTCTTAGCTCCTCCATCCATGGGATTTTCCAGGTAAGAGTACTGGAGTGGGGTGCCATTGCTTTCTCCATATTCAACATATATGTTCCTGTTAAAAGGCTTACTGTACAAAAGTACCTGGCCAGGCTCCTTCTGTGAGATCTTTCTCCATGAAGAGCAAATTTAAGAAGAACTTTCAAACCTGTTTTGGCACCAGTGAGCTCACGTGCCCCCTGTCTAGGGCTGTGCTGGAACACTGGTCATCTGGCCACTGGAGGACTCAGATGAGTTCTCAGGCCAAAGCAGCTCATTGTCCGGCAAAGCAGAGAAAGCAGACAGAGTGAGTCATTTTATACAGGATCCTTGAAATTACCACTGATTAAAAATTATGGGCAGAAGACATAAACAGACATTTCTCCAAAGAAGACCTACAGGTGGCTAACAAACACATGAAAAGATGCTCAACATTGCTCATTATTAGAGAAATGCAAACCAAAACTACACTAAAGTTGTTATTGTAGGCCCATCAGAAAGGCCATCATCAAAAAATCTACAAACAGTAAATGCTGAGAGGGTGGGGATAAAAGGAAATCCTCTTGCACTGTGGGAATATAAATTGACACAGCCACTGTGGAGAATAGTAAGGATTCCTTAAAAGATTAATAATAATAATATGACCACCATATGATACAAAATCCCACCAAGAGGCACATAACCTGAGGAAACCATAACTGAAAAGACACATGTATTCAAACGTTAATTGCAGTACTATTTACAATACCTAGGACATGGAAGCAGAGAAGGCAATGGCACCCCACTCCAGTACTCTTGCCTGGAAAATCCCATAGACAGAGGAGCCTTGAAGGCTGCAGTCCATGGGGTTGCTGAGGGTCAGACACGACTGAGCGACTTCACTTTCACTTCACTTTCATGCATTGGAGAAGGATATGGCAGCCCACTCCAGTGTTCTTGCCTGGAGGATCCCAGGGATGGGGGAGCCTAGTGGGCTGCCGTCTATGTGGTTGCACAGAGTCGAACACGACTGAAGTGACTTAGCAGCAGCAGCAGCAGGACATGGAAGCAGCCTAGATGTCCATCAACAGATGAATGGATAAAGAAGTTGCAGTACATATATACAATGGAATATTACTCAGCCATAAAAAGGAACATATTTGAGTCAGTTCTAATGAGGCAAATGAACCTAGAGCCCATTACAGAGTGAACTAAGTCAGAAAGAGAAAAACAAATATATTTTAATACATATATATGGAATCTAAAAGATGATACTGATGGACTTATTTGCAGGGCAGCAGTGGAGATGCAAACATAGAGAACAGATTTGTGGACACAGCTGGGGAAATTGAGAGTGGCATTGAAACATAAACATTATTATATGTAAAATTAGATAGCCAGTGGGAATTTGCTGTATGATGCAGAGAGCTCAAATCTGGTGCTCTGTGACAAGGTAGGTGGGGAAGATGGTGTGGGAGATGGGAGGAAGTTTCAAGAGGGAGGGAACATATGTATGCCTATGGCTCATTCAGGTTGATGTATGGTAGAAACTAACACGATATTTTAAAGCAATTATCCTCCAATTAAAAATAAACAAATTTTCAAAATAATAACTGACAATGTTTTTCTTTGAACTAGCTGTAATTATATGCTACAAACTGGGACAACCACTAAAAGAGGTAAAAAAGGAAGTACAATTAATATACTAAGAAAAGGGAGAAAATGAAATTATGTAAGATGCTAAATTAAAACCACAAAGGGAAGAAGAGGCATTAGAAAGAAAAATGGAAACAAAAAACAAGGACAACACATAGAAAATAGAAACAGCCATGATAGATACTAATCCAATTACACAAATAATCATTTTGTATGTCAGTAGAATCCCACGGACGGGGGAGCCTGGTGGGCTGCCGTCTATAGGGTCGCACAGAGTCAGACGCGACTTAAGCGACTTAGCAGCAGCAGCAGAAGCAGTCTAGGCGCATCAGTTAAAATACAGAAATTGTAAGAATGGATCAAGAAACAACAGCCAACTATATGTTATTTATAAGACATCTTTTTAAAATATAAATACACATCTAAATTAAAAGTAAATGCATTAAAACATATACTACATATCATACCTTTAGAAGGAAGCAGGAGTAGCTATATTAATTACTGATGCTGCTGCTGCTAAGTTACATCAGTCATGTCGTACTCTGTGCAGCCCCATAGAAGGCAGTCCACTATGGCTCTGCTGTCCCTGGGATTCTCCAGGCAAGAACACTGGAGTAGGGTGCATTTCCTTCTCCAATGCATGAAAGTAAAAAGTGAAAGTGAAGTCTCTCGGTCGTGTCCAACTCTTCGCAACCCCATGGACTGCAGCCTACCAGGCTCCTCCATCCATGGGATTTCCCAGTCAAGAGTACTGGAGTGGGTTGCCATTGCCTTCTCCATGAGCATATACTATGGTCTTTCGAATGCTTTATATATTATTTGTGTACATTTTCTTGGTACATTTATTGATTGATGTCTTGGCTGTGGTGAACAACGCTGCAATGAACATGGCAGTCTAGGTATCTCTTGATTTAATTTCCTTCAAACATACATACCTAGAAGTGGGATTGTTCGATATGTTTTTATTAACTGTGAGGAATCTCTATACTGTTTTCCAAACTGGCTGTATCAGTTTACATTCCCACCAACAGTACATGAGCTCACTTTCCTTCACACCTTCTCCAGCGCTTATGTCACTTTTTAAAAATAATAGCAATTCTAACAGGTGTGAAGTGGTATCTCATTGTGGTTTTTATATGCATTCTCCTGATTAGTGATGCTAAGAAAATTTTCATATATTTTTGTCCTATTGTATGTTTTTAATTTTCGGGAAATATGTCTGCTGCTTTGTCTGCCCATTTTTAAATTGGGTTATTTACTTACTTTGCATTGAGTTGTAATAGTTTTTACACATTTTGAATGTTAACCCTGACTCAGAAATATGTTTCCAAATATTTTTCCCTAATTGCAGCCTTTTCATTTTCCTGATTCTTTTTTTTTTCTTTTACTCTGTAGAACCTTTTTAGTTTGATATAGTCTAGTCTTACTTGTTTACTTTTGCTTTTATTGCTTGTGCTTTTGGAATCGTATCCAAAAATTATAGCAAAATACTTCAAAGAGTTTGCACCTGTTTTGTTTTCTTTTTTTTTTTTTTCTAGAAGTTTTACAGCTTCAGATCTTTAGTCCCTCTAAGTCTTTAATCCATTTTGAGTTAGTATTCGTGTATGGTGTAAGGTTGGGTCAAATTTCATTATTTTGCTTATGAGTATCCATCTTGTTCATCACTATTTATTAAGGAGTCTGGTTAAATTTAAACTATAGTTGCTTTGGATAGTATGGACATATTAACATCATCAATTCTTCCAACCTGTGGACACAGGATATCCTTCCATTTATTTGTGTCTTCTTTAATTTCTTTTATTAATGTCATACTTTTTAGTGTACAGATCTTTCACTTCATTTAAAAAATTTATTCCTAAGTATTTTATTGTTTTGATTCAATTATAAATGGCATTGTATCTTTATTTCACTTTTAGATAATCTAGAAATGGAACTAATTTCAATAGGTGATTTTATATCTTGCAACTTTACTGAATTAATTACAACAGTGACTTAGTAGAGTCTTTAGGAATTTCTACATATAAGATTGTGTAATCTGTAAACAAAGACAGTTTTTTTTCTTCCACTATAATTCAAATGTCTTTTATTTTTTAGTTAATTAGTAGCATTGCAGGTAGATTCTTTACCATCTGAGCCACCAGGGAAGCCCGGTTAATTAATCTTTGCCCAGTTGCTCTGGCTAACACTTCTAGTACTGTATTGAATAGAAATGGTGAATGTGGTCACCTTTGCCATGTTCCTGATCTTAGAGGAAAATGTTTCAGGATTTGATTGTTGAGTATGATGTTAGCTGTGGGTTTGTTTCATATGGCCAATTTGTTGAGAGCTTTTATGATTAAAGAATGTTGAACTTTGTCAAGTGCTTTTTCTGTATCTATTAAAATGGTCATAAGATCTTTTTAAAAATCTTGCTACCTTAAAAATATACCACATTTAATACTTTTCATTCATACATTATTTCTTTTACAGTTCTATGCTTTTTCTTTCTTTTCTTGATCTTTTATTTTTATGTTAATGTCAATGACCATTTCATTAATGTACTTTTGTGTTTTGATACACATATATCTTGTTAAATCTCTTGAAAAAAGAGTAAAAATAAGAAAAGTTGTTGAAGTCATAGGAACTTACTTGATCATCAACTCATTTAAATACTGTTGATTCATAGCCATTATGATAAAAGCTTGCACTTTACAAGTGATTATTAATTCTGAATTATTAAAATCCAGAAAATTCTTAATAATTTAATTAACTTTCAGTATTTATTTTTTCTTAAGGATTATATGAGCCACTGGTGGTCAATTTACCACCACATTGAGGAATTTTAATGACCTATTAACTGTTAACTTTTTTTCAGTTCAGTTCAATCACTCAGTTGTGTCTGACTCTTTGTGACCCCATAGACTACAGCATGCCAGGCTTCCCTGTTCATCACCAACTCCCAGAGTTTACTCAAAACTCATGTCCATAGAGTCAATGATGCCATCCAACAATATCATCCCCTGTTGTCCCCTTCTCCTCCCACCCTCAATCTTTCCTAGCATCAGGGTCATTTCCAATAAGTCAGTTCTTCACATCAGGTGGCCAAAGTATTGGAGTTTCAGCTTCAGTATCAGTCGTTCCAATGAATATTCAAGACTGATTTCCTTCAGGATTGACTGGTTAGATCCCCTTGCAGTTCAAGGGACTCTCAAGAGTCTTCTCCAACACCACAGTTCAAAAGCATCAATTCTTCTCTTCTCAGCCTTCTTTATAGTCCAACTCTCACATCCACACATGACTACTGGAAAAACCATAGCTTTGACTATACATACCTTTGTTGGTAAAGTAATGTGTCTGCTTATGCTGTCTAAATTAGTCATAGCTTTTCTTCCGAGGAGTAAGTACCTTTTAATTTCATGATTGCAGTCACCATCTGCAGTGATTTTTGGAACCCCTAAGAATAAAGTATTTGATGGTTTCCACTGTTTCCCCATCTATTTCCCATGAAGTGATGGGACCGGATGCCATGATCTTAGTTTTCTGAATGTTGAGGGTGTTTTTGGCCAACTTTTCCACTCTCCTCTTTCACTTTTATCAAAAGGCTTTTTAGTTCTTTGCTTTCTGCCATAAGGGTGGTGTCATTTGGACATTTCTGAGGTTATTGATATTTCTCCATGCAATCTTGATACCAGCTTGTGCTTCATCCAGCCTGGTATTTCACATGATGTACTCTGCATATAAGTTAAATAAGCAGAGTGACAACATACAGCCTTTAAGTACTTCTTTCCTGATTTGGAACCAATCTGTTTTTCCATGCCTGGTTCTAACTGTTGCTTCTTGACCTGCATACAGATTTCTCAGGAGGTATGTAAGGTGGTCTGATATTCCAATCTCTTGAAGAATTTTCCACAGTTTGTTGTGATAGCTAATTGTAAAAGCTAACCTTGGATTCAATCAGCCTGATAAAACACAAAAACAAGTTTTCTCTGAATTATATATATCTAAATGGCCCTCTGTGCTTTGTCCCCACTGACCCTGTTGTAGATGAAATCATATTACAGTGCACACCTGGTCTATGGTTTTAGCATCCAATCTAGTCAACTTGGTTGAAATCTCTTCATTTCATTCTCCAAAAGAAGCAACCAGGCAGAGAGTCGATGATCATACATGCGGCTCAAATTTAATCCTCAGGGGGATCTCAGTTATTTTAGCTGATCCTTTGCCTTCCTGTTGCAGTGCCCAGTACCCTAATTACTTTGCTCCTGAGTCCATTTCTAGTCTCAAAACCTGCTGTATAATTTCATGAAAAATTATTTCTGTGTTTACAAACAATTCAAACTCTATATCAAATGACCTTTCAACTGGGCATGTTGGAACCCCTAATTATGCTTCAAGACTCAATTTGAATATAAAGTCAATAAAACAGTCACAGTGTTTCCCTGAAAGTATCCATGTCTCCTTCATCAGACCCCACTGAAGCATGAGATGGCAGTATCTTGGCTTTTCTTAAACCATAAGATAAAGATCAGTAAAATGATCCATATTCATTCTCCTGTCTTTAGGACAGGAATGCTGTTGCATTCACATTTACAAAACCAATGTCCAGCTGAGTGATAAGCTTGGCATAGAAACTCAGTGAATACAATCTGAATGACTTTTGATAGAATGAAGTTGCAAGTGAAAAGGGCCTTGGGATACCAGGATCTCACCCTTCCCCCCAACTGTTGCCTACCTCATGCACCTGTGCCTTTCTGCTTACAAGCTTCTGACCACGTGAACAGTCTCAGCCCCAACACTGGGCAGGCTGTAGGTACTTGGATATCAGTGACCCAGAACCAGCCCTCTCACCTCTCCTTGAGTAACTCTGATGACTGTTTTGTACAGGTCTCTCTTGGGGATAACCCACAGCAAGTAACATACCTGTTAATGGGCTGGCCCTCCTTATCTGCCCAATGTCTTCATTACTAAGATCATTTCCTAAATAAATTAGTTGGTTTAAATCTTTATCTCAGTTTTTAAATCTTTGTCTTCTGCAGGAACTCAAGCTAAAACAGACATTCTGGCAAATGCACTCAATTGTTGAGAGAAGACCAAGTCATCATAGTGTGTCCCTCCCTGCAAGCATGTATTTCGATGATGATCACTTTGTGGGATGAAACCTCAAAGCTGGTGAGAAGGAAAGATGAAAAACTGATGAGATTTTATGAGTCCTGGACCACAGTTGCTGATAGTACAAGCTTGTGACTTCACATTATCTCTGGTAATATTTCTTATCATAACCATGCTCCAGAGATCAACTGCTTATCCAATCCAGAAGACTCAGCTGCTCACTCACAGGTTTCCTCTTGCACAGCTCCTTTTTTAAAATTAAACTATAATTGATATACAATGCTGTGTTAGTTTCAGGTGCATAGCAGTTATTCAGCTATATTTTTCAGATTATTTTCCCTTATATGTTATTACAAAATATTGAATATAGTTCCCTGTGTTATACAATTAGTATTTGGTGTTAATCAGTTTTATGTATAGCAGTGTATATATGTTTATCCTAAACTCTTAGTTTATCCCTCCCTTGTCTTTCCCCTCTGGTAATCATATTTGTTTTCTATGTCTATAGGTCCCTAACTTCTTAAGAGTATTACTACAATGAACATAAAAACAGTTGCTGATTAATTTAAAAGAAAGCTAAATAGTTATTTTGAAATTTTCTCTTTGATTTCTCTATAGTATAAACTAGCTCTGTAAATTCTGTCAAGTCGGTTGATATCCATGATTTTTTTCCTAAGTGTGAAGGATGGAGAATATTGAGTGCTTACGAGAGATGTTCATAGGACACATGGATCATTGTCCATAACAACTGTTCAATATTCACTAAAAAATATTTACTTCAATTATTTACTTCAGAAATATTATTTCTGAGGATGAAATGGCAGTATTTCCTATGAACATCTTGGCAGGTACCATTTTTATTTTTTTTTTAAATCATACTTACTTTTGACACATGAATTCCTTTAGTGATAGTTTTTGGATCTTTATTAAGCTCCAACTTCCATTTGCTGTGTGAGTGCCTCTGGCTGTGAATAGAAAAACTAAGCCTGTAATTAATGCTATAAAGAAATACATTCATTTATCATTGAAGTTTTGCCAGGTGGAAATCAGCAAGTGTTCACCCCATAGCAGTACAGGAAAAATGTTTAACTAATAGAAGGAAATCTTAAGTATCATTGAATTCATGTGATGCGTGCATGTGTGTTGCTTCAGTCATCTCTGACGCTCTGAGACCCTATGGACTGTAAACTGCCATGTTCTTCTGTCCATGGGATCCTCCTGGCAAGAATACTGGAGTGGGTTGCTGTGCCCTCCATCAGAAGATCTTCCCAACCCAGGAATCAAACCTATGTCTCTTAAGTCTCTTGCATTGGCAGGCAGACTCTTACCACTAGCGCCACCTGGGATGCACAGTTCATGAGCACCCACAAAGTTATTGCTCATCCTCAGATTTTTTTTGAATGTCACGTGAATGATTTTTTACATATATATCAATAGCAATCGATTCATTTACTCATAAATATTTTTCAAGTACTTTCTAAATGCCACATTCTGTTAACATCATGAGAGATGAACACAACACAGGATTTCAGCCTTAGGGAGAGTAAAATCTATTGCTCCTTGCAGAAAATAATATAATAACAGTGATTTTAGAAAGAGCTGGTAGGGACTTCCTTAGTGATCCAGTGATTAGGATTTAGTATCTCCAATGCAAGGGAAGCAAATTGGATCCCAGGTTGGGGAACTAGGATCCCACATGCCATGCAGCATATGGCCCCCCCCCCCCCCCCCCAAAACAAAAACAAAAAAAAAAAAAAAAA
>SJYG01000174.1:1857704-1904070 GCA_006410535.1 Litocranius walleri | reverse complement strand
GAGTTCCAAAGAATAGCAAGAAGAGATAAGAAAGCCTTCTTCAGCGATCAATGCAAAGAAATAGAGGGAAAGAACAGAATGGGAAAGACTAGAGATCTCTTCAAGAAAATTAGAGATACAAAGGGAACATTTCATGCAAAGATGGGCACAATAAAGGACAGAAATGGTATGGACCTAACGGAAGCAGAAGATGTTAAGAAGAGGTGGCAAGAATACACAGAAGCACTGTACAAAAAAGATCACGACCCAGATAATCGTGATGGTGTGATCACTCATCTAGAGCCAGACATCCTGGAATGTGAAGTCAAGTGGGCCTTAGAAAGCATCACTATAAACAAAGCTAGTGGAGGTGATGGAATTCCAGTTATTTCAAATCCTGAAAGATAATGCTGTGAAAGTGATGCATTCAATATGCCAGCAAATTTGGAAAACTCAGCAGTGGCCATAGGACTGGAAAAGGTCAATGTTCATTCCAATCTCAAAGAAAGTCAATGCCAAACAATGTTCAAACTACCACACAATTGCACTCATCTCACATGCTAGTAAAGTAATGCTCAAAATTCTCCAAGCCAGGCTTCAGCAATATGTGAACCGTGAACTCCCTGATGCTCAAGCTGGTTTTAGAAAAGGCAGAGGAACCAGAGATCAAATTGCCAACATTTGCTGGATCATGGAAAAAGCAACAGAGTTAGAAGAAATAGAAACATCTATTTCTGCTTTCTTGACTATGCCAAAGCCTTGGACTGTGTGGATCACAATAAACTGGAAAATTCTGAAAGAGATGGGAATAGTAGACCACCTGACCTGCCTCTTGAGAAATCTGTATGCAGGTCAGGAAGCAACAGTTAGAACTGGACATGGAACAACAGACTGGTTCCAAACAGGAAAAGGAGTACGTCAAGGCTGTATATTGTCACCCTGTTTATTTAACTTATATGCAGAGTACATCATGAGAAATACTGGACTGGAAGAAACACAAGCTGGAATCAAGATTGCCGGGAGAAATATCAATAACCTCAGATATGCAGATGACACCTCCCTTATGGCAGAAAGTGAGGAGGAACTAAAAAGCCTCTTGATGAAAGTGAAAATGGAGAATGAATGTTTGCTTAAAGCTCAACATTCAGAAAACGAAGATCATGGCATCTGGTCCCATCACTTCATGGCAAATAGATGTGGAAACAGTGTCAGACTTTATTTGTGGGGCTCCAAAATCACTGCAGATGGTGACTGCGGCCATGAAATTAAAAGACGCTTACTCCTTGTAAGAAAAATTATGACCAACCGAGATAGCATATTCAAAAGCAGAGACATTACTTTTCTGCTTAAGGTCCGTCTAGTCAAGGCTATGGTTTTTCCTTGGTCATGTATGGATGTGAGAGACTGGACTGTGAAGAAGGCTGAACACTGAAGAATTGATGCTTTTGAACTGTGATGTTGGAGAAGACTCTTGAGAGTCCCTTGGACTGCAAGGAGATCCAACCAGTCCATTCTGAGGGAGATCAGCCCTGGGGTTTCTTTGGAAGGAATGATACTAAAGCTGAAACTCCAGTACTTTGACCACCTCATGCGATGAGTTGACTCCTTGGAAAAGACCCTGATGCTGGGAGGGACTGGGGGCAGGAGGAGAAAGGGACACCAGAGGATGAGATGGCTGGATGGCATCACTGACTCGATGGACATGAGTCTGTGTGAATCCCCCGAGTTGATGATGGACAGGGAGACCTGGCGTGCTGCGATTCATGGGGTTGCAAAGAGTCGGACATGACTGAGTGACTGAACTGAACTGAAGGCCTCCCAGTCCATCACCATATCCCAGAGTTGACTCAAATTCACATCCATTGAGTCGGTCAATCCGTCCAGCCATCTCGTCCTCTGTCATCCCCTTTTCCTCCTGCCCCCAATCCCTCAGAGCATCAGCTTCTTTTCCAATGAGTCAACTCTTCCCATGAGCTGGCCAAAGTATTGGAATTTCAGCTTCAGCATCAGTTCTTCCAATGAACACCCAGGACTGATCTCCTTTAGAATGGACTGGTTGGATCTCCTTACATTCCAAGGGACTCTCAAGAGCCTTCTCCAACACCACAGTTCAAAAGCATCAATTCTTTGACTTCAGCTTTCTTCACAGTCCCACTCTCAGAGTATCATAGTTCTTTTTTGTCTCTATTTTAAATTTTTCATAATTTGTATTTTGGATATCTTTTTCCAGTTCAGTTTATTCTTCATAAAATGTTTACATGAAGAAGGACCTATTTGCTTAGTTTAGGGTCCAGGCAGGTAAGATGCACTGCCCATGCAACATTAATGACTGTATCAGTTCATTTGTGCTCCGTACATGCCCTGGCCATCCTATTAGGATGCCAGAGGAGTCCAAACTTAGGCTGCCTAGGATGGAATGCCATTTGGGTGCATCTGAACCACGGACTTTGGGTTGGAAACTTTCCTACAAACCCTAAATGAAGCTCTTGGTGATTACCCTCAGTGCTCCTGGCAGGGGTGCATCAACTCTAAGCTCGAAGACAGGACTGAGTGCTCTGAGTGAGAAGACAGCGATGAATGGATGGATGAGAAACAGGTAGCACCTCTATCACCACCTACAAATGCACAGACCTTCCAAGGTGAATCTGCTGTAGAGTTAAATTCTCCACATCAAAAACAAAATTTCAAAAACTTCCATCTAAAAGCCTACTTTTGCATATCTGGAACACAGTGAAAGAATGATGAAGGGTAATTAGCTTGAGAAAATTTGATTTTAAATCACCAAACATCTCGAAACACTCAACATTTTTTATAGCTATAACAGCGAGGAGAGAAAACATTTCATTTCTAAATGGCAAAGGAGGCAAGGTTTTGGGGCAGTGCATTCACAGAGTGCGACATTTAGGCAACACAAATGATTCCAAGTGTTTTGTGATTGAATGTTAACATTTCTATGAGAAGAAATGTCAGCAAATGCAAATATCTTTTATTTTTATGACTTGGCCCTGAAAATGCTTGGATCTACAGATCATTGATCTTTTTTTCTTCAGTTTTGGAGTCATAAATTGGAAAGAGAGTTGTATTTCCTCACTGGGAAAAGAATCCCAGACTCAGGAATTAGAGGGGAAACAGGACGGATTCTGGGTTACACTGGCCTCAAAAGGTTAATAATACTGTAATTTCTGCTTTGTCTTCAGTCTTTTCAGTTGCTGCTTTGGAGCATTTTTCAGTCATGTGGAAGCACTTGAGATCCAAACATGAAGCAGGCAGGTCCATGATTAAGTGCGTGATGTGAGGTGGGAAGGAAGAGGGAATTCCACCGCTGCCTCCTTATTTGCCACTCACAGAGCACTCCTTGAAGCTGTTCCCACCTGAAGTCAATGTCCCGCCCTTCAGGGCCACCCCAAGTCTCATATGACATGATAAAGTACCTTCAGAGTTCACACACACTGTCCTAAATGACCAGCCTGAGCCTCATCCATCGTTCATTCATTCCCTCATCCAGTTGCCACATTGGCACTTTCCGTAAGCCTTGCCTCTTTTCTTGTTCTGCTTTTCATGGCTTAGATCTGCAGTTTAGCATCTGCACTCACTCCCACTTTTCTACCCATATCCATGGCTCCTCTGTGATCCCACGAGTCTTCCAGATGCATTTTTCTCCTAGTCAGTACAGTCATGATTCTTGGTTTTTATCTCTGGGCATCCACAGCCCTGCCTCACACTCTTTCTCAGTGGTCAACCACAGACCCACGAAAGTGTGCAGGAGGCACCAGTATTTGCACCAAGAATGAGCTACAGGCTGTTAACAATTTGCCCAGATAGCCTAAAGGCCAGTGCTTAACGCTCGATCCATCTTAGTATGGCAGCAAGACTGCAAATGTTTATGATTTGTAAGAGGATGGTGTTCAGATATGGTTAAAATTTAAAAAGAAAAGAGAACCTTAAACAATCTGACAGGCCCATTTTCTAATCTACAGTTCATAGACTTAACCAAGGCACACAGAGGAATCAGGAAGGGTGATCGTCAGTGACATGAGTGCTTCCTCTGAAATGAGTCCCATCCTGAGAGGGCTGCTCCCAGCTGTGACTTCCCACAGCCTCAACTGGGCCTTCTCACACTGAGTTTTTGCCCCCTACGCACTTCCCACTCCAGCTTGGCTTTATGATTATTGATTTCAAAAGTTCTAATGTGTACAGTATTTCTGGATGGCTGAACACTATTTACTAATTTATCCTAGTTAATAAATACTATTTGTACTCTGTCAGCAGTAATGATTATAACTATAAAACAAAATTGATATAAAAAAGTACTTATTGAAGGGCTAGGTATGCTAACTATCGAAAATAAGAAAAATATCAAAATATGGGGTAATACAAGTGAATTATAACATGTATTCTCAATAATACTTATTGGACAGTGTTTACAACTGACTTGCAAAATGAATTCTATTATGATAAAAGAAAAATATACAATAAAATATTTGGAAGTGTTGCAGCTATGTAAAACATGCACAAGCAAACAAAATGAAATAAAAATTTTGTTAGTGACAATAATGGTGGGATTTTGACAACATTTTGAAATTTAGTTTTATTTCCTAAGTGTTTTATATCAACACTTTGCTTTTAAAACTTGAAAAATACAATAATATGTAATTAGAAAATGTATGCTTCAAAACAAAAAATCGAAACCAAAAGGACTTGCCTAAGCATCAGATTGGCATAATTGTAAGCATAGGAGTCAGTTTTCATTATTGTTTACTCAGAATGGCATCTCTTTTAAAAATATATTCAATAACACAGTATATATAATTCTAAATGCACTACAATTTTCTTTACTAAAAGGAATCACACATAGTAGAATTTATCCAAATTCCGTAAGCTGTATCAACAGCCAAACTAGCAAGTATCCATATGTGAATTCTCAAGTGTTTTACATTTTTGTGACCTTGATAGAGGTAAGAAATCATCCCCAAATAATACCTCAGGGGGCTCCAGGAATATATATACACCCACCTTATTCTTCTGCCTTTCTCTGGTTTTATGCAAAACTCACCATTGGCTGAACCCTGCTGGAAGTTAGCTCAATAAGGGGCAGTGAACACAATCCATACAGTTAACACAACACAGACTGCAGACAGTGGGAGTTAATTTGTGGTAACAAATGGGGACGTTTTATCAAAATGACTAACATTTCTTTGACACACTTGGGACAAATATATTGCCCAGCTTTTATGTTAATGTTGTGTTACAAATTCAACTGGCCTATCCAGTCAAGCACTGTGCTAAAACCCCACAGGACAGCCTTCCCTAAAGCTGTTCTGTAATCCATGACCCAGAGGAAAATGGAATGGTGCTCCCTACCTGAAATCAAATCTCTTGAGGGTGGAGAAGGAAGGACTGAACCAAACATGCTGAACATACAGGATTTTCCTTCCTAAGGGTAAGGGGCAATGAACTTGGGACTGACTTGACCATTGGGTTATAACGGGGACACACAAACCCCTGCATTGTAAAGGAGTGAGTCCCTGTGAGCATCAAGTTGTCTATAGGTGATTTTCACACACTGATGTTGATTTCTGACTTTGGGAGCTTCCCAAGTGAGAGCTGAAACTGGCCCTTATAAACAGAGGACAAGCAGAGACCTCAGGAAGAGGCAGACTCTCCAGATGAGTAGGTGGCAGGTTTCATAAGCAGAGAACTTACTTATGAGGCTTATCTTTGTGCCTCAAGATGAATAGTCCCTACACCTGCTTGCCAAAATCTTCAAGTTGATATAGAGTGCTTGACAGGCTTCAGTCACGTTCAGATGATCTCAGTAAAACATTACTCTCTCTAGGTTGTGTACTTGAAACAGCTCCAGCTGTGGCAACAGTGGGCAGAGCATACATTTCAAGGACAGAGGAGGGGTGAAGAGCCTCTGATTGCTGGGGTCCAGCAGTCATATCCTCTCGATGACTGCCTTCAGCGATTCTGCAAGTGTCCACTTCCCCATCCTCTTTCACTTGATGATTTTAGCTCCCATAGAAAATCTTTGCCTTGAGAAAATTCTCCTTAATGGGAAACTTCTACCACCCCAAAGCTATAATCTGAATTGCATACATTTGTTAGTTCTCATTCTTAATAGCTGGTACTACTTGGATTCCATGGATAAAGACTTTTTCCTTTGAATTACTAACTTTTAAAGTATAAAATAATAAACAAACCATTATCATTCTTTTCTACTTTTTACACAGCATTAATATTTGAATACTTTTGTGGGCAAAATGCTCATTTTCCCTGCTGCATGAGAATTCGACCTTCGGTTAATTTCTTTGCTGTGTTTTCCTGAAAACAGATAAAGAAGGTGAGTAACTGAGGGACATTGCTTATAGTAAAAATGGCTTTTCTTCAGCACATTGCATCTGGCCTCAGAGAATAGCGAGTATATGATAGGAAGCTGTGTCAGTTGCTTCCCTGGATACTGTCACTCTTGGGAATGAGCCTTTCCTGGGAAACCATGGGATCTATGTCTATGGAGCTCTTCCACGTGTAATTATCCCCTAGCACCTGAACTGTCTCATGTGTGCCTGCAGACTCCCATTCGAGACCAAAGCCCAGGGTACCCTGAAGGTGAGTGCCAATCCCATTTCATACCCCACTAGCAGGCTGGAGTCATGGCTGGCCTGTTATACTCTGGTGAATCTGGTTATGTAGTTTAGCCTATGATCCTTTTGAGGCCCTGCATATCCTCCCTGTACTCACCTTCATCCATGCCAGAGTTGCATCTCTCTGACAAACTCTGGCTCCTCTCAGTGGAGAAATAGGATTAGAAGAAGAAAGGTGGGCTTCAGGATTATTTCTCTCCCACTTGGGTGTCATGGCTTCCAGGCCTTTCCTATGAGTACAAACTATATAATTTCAGAAATTCTCAAATGTGTAATAAAAATTCAAATTAAGTTGGGAGATTTGGCATAAGTTCTTTAGTGTTATACTTGTAGCTCTTCTCTCTATACTGATAACATTAACACAGTCACTAATTTGCTTGCTGTTGTTCAGTCACTAAGCCATGCCCAACTCTCTGTGACCTCATGGAACACCCAGATCCTCTGTCCATGGGATTTCACAGGCAAGAATACTGGAGTGGGTTGCCATTTCCTTCTCCAGGGGAGCCTTCCTGGATCAGGGATTTGACCCAGGTCTACTGCGTTGGCTGGAGGATGCTTTACCACTGATACCATATACTATAAAAAATATTCAAAACAATGATAGCAGTCATTCTAATACTAATGACTACAGAATATACAGTGTGATTTAATATTACTATTCTTTTGTCCCTTAGTGTGTATACCACTAACTTGTCATAAATGTAGTTTATGTTTTAGAGCACCAAAAGAAATCCTTTCCTCTCTATAGTTATTATAATAAAATAATTTAATATAAAATATTCTTTTTTATATTTGTGCTCATTTAAAAAAATTTCTTCTTCTTCTTCTTCTTATTATTTTACTTTACAATGCTGTATTGGTTTTGCCGTACATACATCAACATGAATCTGCCACGAGTGTACACGTGTTCCCAATCCTGAACCCCCCTCCCAGCACTCTCCCCATACCATCTCTCTGGGTCATCCCAGTGCACCAGCCCCAAGCATCCTGTATCCTGCATTGAACCTAGACTGGCAATTCATTTCTTGTATGATATTATACATGTTTAAATGCCATTCTCCCAAATCATCCCACCCTCTCCCTCTCCCACAGAGTCCAAAAGACTGTTCTGTACATCTGTGTCTCTTTTGCTGTCTCACATACAAGGTTATTGTTACCATCTTTCTAAATTCCATACACATGCATTAGTATACTGTATTGGTGTTTTTCTTGCTGGCTTACTTCACTCTATATAATCGGCTCCAGTTTCATCCACCTCATTTTTTTTTGCTTTGCATCTAATTTAATTTTTAAACTGCTAAAACATTTTTGCAACTCAGTAGCAAAACTATGTCAAAAATGTATGTTCAAAGAAGCCTTAAGCTCATTCTTTCTGCTGCTTATTCTTAATAAATTTGTTCTGTTATTTTCTTTTGTTTCATTTTGTGTAATAAATACATTATTATGTATATATTTTATTTACATATTTTAAATTCTTCTTATACAAAATATGCTATATTACTTCTGTGATTTTAAAATTTTTCCATGTAATGATGTTTCTTTATATGGATATGGCAATAATCTGAGCATAGAACAGGGCATTGTGAACAATATTGCCACTGAGATGGAGTCTCTAAAGAAATTCTGTAGTGCCAACATTTGGATTATATAAGAGGTTCACAAAATTATTAATCAAATATAAGTTGATTAAATAATTTAAATACATACACATGCAAATATGTATGCATACATGTATGTTTTAAAACTATTTCTTCATCTTTCTAAATTGAAATCTCTGAGAGGACAGGATAGTATCCTCACAAGTCACATGCTGTTAGGCATGACCAATGCCTAAAAATTCACTAACACAAAAAAAAGGATTTCATATAAAATTGTGGAATGAATGAATGAGATTTCCACAGAAGAGCACATGTTAAGCAAAATTCATAAAATGGAGAAAAAAGCAACCAAACAGAGGAAAGAGTTTCTGCCCTTCAGTTCAGCTCATAAATGAAATGGAGATTCTCTGCTTTTCCAGCACCAACACTTTCACTCTTTTTCCCAACGTACTGTATGAGCCAGTCTTTGGGGGACATATCACTTCAAACCAGTGTCACAAGAGAGTAACGTAGAGTTATGAAGTAAACAGACTCTGAAATCAGATGGACAGCCATTTAATTCTTAGCTGTTGCTATGTGGCAATGATAAACCCTAAGCAATTATTTAAGTTTTACTTTTCTTATATTTCAGTGGAGATAGTAATTAAGAATTATAGAGCAGAGATAATATGTATATTATTAACATAAATATTATACAAAATGTGTTACCTAAACTCAACTTATATATTTGTATATGTTATCTAAGTATTATATAAATATTGATGTTATGCAGAGTCTACTGCCTTCTTATTAGAAAAAGAGCTGAGTCAAATATATTACTGAGTGATCATGGAATTTGGGGGTTTGATCTATGTGCTATGTTAATGATGGAATCATCAAGGAACAAAAGACTTGCCAGCGGTCCAGCTGAAGTCTATCAATGCTCTCTGAGCACGGTTATCAGCAGAGAATGTAGACGTGAGCTGATGAAGATAAAGTTGAAGGACCTGAGCACAGTGNCAAAAGAAATCCTTTCCTCTCTATAGTTATTATAATAAAATAATTTAATATAAAATATTCTTTTTTATATTTGTGCTCATTTAAAAAAATTTCTTCTTCTTCTTCTTCTTATTATTTTACTTTACAATGCTGTATTGGTTTTGCCGTACATACATCAACATGAATCTGCCACGAGTGTACACGTGTTCCCAATCCTGAACCCCCCTCCCAGCACTCTCCCCATACCATCTCTCTGGGTCATCCCAGTGCACCAGCCCCAAGCATCCTGTATCCTGCATTGAACCTAGACTGGCAATTCATTTCTTGTATGATATTATACATGTTTAAATGCCATTCTCCCAAATCATCCCACCCTCTCCCTCTCCCACAGAGTCCAAAAGACTGTTCTGTACATCTGTGTCTCTTTTGCTGTCTCACATACAAGGTTATTGTTACCATCTTTCTAAATTCCATACACATGCATTAGTATACTGTATTGGTGTTTTTCTTGCTGGCTTACTTCACTCTATATAATCGGCTCCAGTTTCATCCACCTCATTTTTTTTTGCTTTGCATCTAATTTAATTTTTAAACTGCTAAAACATTTTTGCAACTCAGTAGCAAAACTATGTCAAAAATGTATGTTCAAAGAAGCCTTAAGCTCATTCTTTCTGCTGCTTATTCTTAATAAATTTGTTCTGTTATTTTCTTTTGTTTCATTTTGTGTAATAAATACATTATTATGTATATATTTTATTTACATATTTTAAATTCTTCTTATACAAAATATGCTATATTACTTCTGTGATTTTAAAATTTTTCCATGTAATGATGTTTCTTTATATGGATATGGCAATAATCTGAGCATAGAACAGGGCATTGTGAACAATATTGCCACTGAGATGGAGTCTCTAAAGAAATTCTGTAGTGCCAACATTTGGATTATATAAGAGGTTCACAAAATTATTAATCAAATATAAGTTGATTAAATAATTTAAATACATACACATGCAAATATGTATGCATACATGTATGTTTTAAAACTATTTCTTCATCTTTCTAAATTGAAATCTCTGAGAGGACAGGATAGTATCCTCACAAGTCACATGCTGTTAGGCATGACCAATGCCTAAAAATTCACTAACACAAAAAAAAGGATTTCATATAAAATTGTGGAATGAATGAATGAGATTTCCACAGAAGAGCACATGTTAAGCAAAATTCATAAAATGGAGAAAAAAGCAACCAAACAGAGGAAAGAGTTTCTGCCCTTCAGTTCAGCTCATAAATGAAATGGAGATTCTCTGCTTTTCCAGCACCAACACTTTCACTCTTTTTCCCAACGTACTGTATGAGCCAGTCTTTGGGGGACATATCACTTCAAACCAGTGTCACAAGAGAGTAACGTAGAGTTATGAAGTAAACAGACTCTGAAATCAGATGGACAGCCATTTAATTCTTAGCTGTTGCTATGTGGCAATGATAAACCCTAAGCAATTATTTAAGTTTTACTTTTCTTATATTTCAGTGGAGATAGTAATTAAGAATTATAGAGCAGAGATAATATGTATATTATTAACATAAATATTATACAAAATGTGTTACCTAAACTCAACTTATATATTTGTATATGTTATCTAAGTATTATATAAATATTGATGTTATGCAGAGTCTACTGCCTTCTTATTAGAAAAAGAGCTGAGTCAAATATATTACTGAGTGATCATGGAATTTGGGGGTTTGATCTATGTGCTATGTTAATGATGGAATCATCAAGGAACAAAAGACTTGCCAGCGGTCCAGCTGAAGTCTATCAATGCTCTCTGAGCACGGTTATCAGCAGAGAATGTAGACGTGAGCTGATGAAGATAAAGTTGAAGGACCTGAGCACAGTGTTTTGCCCACTGTGGGTTACTTATGTAATTTGAATGATTTTGCTCTCTTTTTTTTAAACTTATGTTTTTATTGAAGGATAATTCTTTACAGAATTTTGTTGTTTTCTGCCAAAGCTCAACATGAATTGGCCGTCAGTATACATATATCCACTCCCTTCTGCACCTCCCTCCCACCTCCCACCCCATCCCACCCCTCTAGGTTGATACAGAGCCACTGTTTGAGTTTCCCGAGGATACAGCAAATTCCCATTGGCTATCTATTTCACATAGGGCAATACGTTTCCATGTTACTCTTTCCAAACATCTCACCCTCTCCTCCCCTTTTCCCACGTCCATACGTCTATTCTCTATGTCTGTTTCTCCATTGCTGCCCTGAAAATAAATTCTTCAGTACCATTTTTCTAGATTCTGCATATATGCATTAGAATATGATATTTATCTTTCTCTTTCTGACTCACTTTACTCTGAATAATAGATTCTGGGTTCATCCACTTCATCAGAATTGATTCAACTGTGTTCCTTTTTAAGGCTGAGTAATATTCCATTGTGTATATTGACCACAACTTTTTATCTAGTAGTCAGTCAGTGGACATCTAGGTTGCTTCCATGTTCTAGCTATTGTAAATAGTGCTGCAGTGAACAATGGGATACTTGTGTCTGTTTCAAACTTTGGGTTCCTCAGTGTATATGCCTAGGAGTGGGATTGCTGGGTCATATGGTGGTTTTATTCCTATTTTTTTTTTAAGGAATCTCCATATCATCTTCCCTAATGGCTATATTAATTTATGTTCCCACCAATATTGCAAGATTGTTCCCTTTTCTCCACGTCCTCTCCAGCATTTATTGTTTGTAGACTTTTTGATGATGGCCATGCTGACCTCTGTGAGGTGATATCTCATTGTGGTTTTGATTTGCATTTCTCTAATAATGAGTGATGTTAAGCATTTTTTTTCATGTGTTTGTTAGCCATCTGTACGTCTTCTTTGGTGAAATGTCTGTTTAAGTCTTTTGCCATTTTTTGATTGTGTTGTTTGTTTTTCTGGCACTGAGTTCTACAAGCTACTTGTATATTCTGCAAGTTAATCTTTTGTCAGTTATTTCATTTGTTATTATTTTCTCCCATTCTGAGGGTTGTATTTTCACCTTGCTTATAGTTTTCTTTGCTGTGCAAAAGCTTTTAAGTTTAATCGGGTCCCACTTGTTTACTTTTGTTTTTATTTCTTTTAAGAGGTGGGTCATAGAGGATCTTGCTTTGATTTATGCCATCGAGTCTTCTGTCCGTTTTTCTCTAAGAGTTTTATAGTTTCTGGTCTTACATTTAGGTCTTTAACCCATTTTGAGCTTATCTTTGTGTGTGGTGTTAGGAAGTGTTCTAATTTCATTCTTCTACATGTAACTGTCCAGTCTTCCCAGCACCATTTATTGAAGAGGCTGTCTTTGCCCCATTGTATATTCTTGCCTCCTTTGTCAAAAATAAGTTACCCATAGGTGCATGGGTTTATTTCTGGGCTTTCTATCTTGGAGGTAAACAGACATAAAGAAAAAAACACGGTCATGGTATGACAGAACTACTGGCATCGAAACATCATATTAGACTTCAGTCCTTCAAACTACGGAGGTTGAGGTAAAAAGAAAGAGTTTTGACGAAACCGATAAGCCCCAGAAAACACAAAGGTATACTTAACACTTAAAAAAACAAGATCAAGACACTTTTTATGGTAACCATTAAAATATCCCCAGAGTAACTTGGACATCTAACGTAAACCATCATATGATTAAAAGTGTTATAACTAAGAAGGATGGGTCCTTGTACCTTATAGAGAGGTAGACAATTACAGAAGAAACTAAATAAAGAAGTCACAGAATGTTAAAAGACACATGTCAAGAAAACAGAGGAATCCATTTAAATAAGGATCTATAAATTAATAAAAACAACGTTATCACTTACTCTAACTAAGGAATTAAAAAAAGACTATAAAGAAACAAACATATATTTTTACGTTCACTAAAGACATATAACTAAAACATAGGACTTTGAAACGATTTAAGTGACTAATCGAGATTATTAAGACACTATGATAGAAATCCCAAAAGATACATGTCATAGTACAGTTGAGAGTACTTTTGTCACTCTCGAAATGAAGAAGAAAAGACTAGACCTAAGGAAAATAAATAAAAGAAGAGATTAACGACATCGATCCTGAAGGTCTTGATACGACTTATTCTCACCACTTTCACCTGTGGGAACAGAACAAGGACTGGAATCCCCTTACGAAAGTCAAAAAGTAGTGACTCTTATTAGGAATGACATCCGAATAGTATATACCGGAAATGAGACAAATCCAGTCAAGGAAGATACGGGTACAAAACTTCTCAAAATTAGTATTTACCAACTACTTAAAACAGTCACTGAAAAAGTCGTAGATAACTCTGATAGTACACCAAAAATAGAGCTAAACAATTATACCGCATAGTGTAACTAACTAAACGAATATAACTTCTTAGGAACGTAAGGACCTTATTTGGGTTGAACTAGTATCACTTACTCGAAAAACTACACAACGACTTAACAAACGATTTTAAAATAACTCCTAAAGACGTAGAAATAAATAGTCACTGTAACCGGACATCAAAAGAAAAACACACAACAGAAACAGACCAAAACCATAGTCCCATTGTCACCGGAACATCTTACTGGAACATTCACAAGGAAGAAGACTTTAAAAAACTTTCTCAAAATCTTCCTATCCGTAATCGAGAAGAGATTTAAAAACTATATTAAGACATTTCGGTAGGTCAGGACCCGAAAACAAAACCCCCCTCTAAAAATTAGTGTCGAAGTTAAAGTCACGAACATCAACCCAACAACTATTAAAGATAAAATAGGACCAAGTCAGAACCTTCTAACTTGAAAAGATTCTTAGACAGGTAAAAAAGGTCCTATAGGTTAAATAACGGTATATCAACAAGTATTATCAGAGAATATTAGGGAACATAAAGACGTAACAGAGGACATTGGAGAGGAAAAAGTAAAGATTAACACAAATAAACTAAGAAGAGAGAAAAAAAGAACTACTCGAATCGATTTCTGAACAGTTACAACAAATAGAAGAGTTTCTTGGTCGAAAATCAAAATAAAAATGATAATAAAGAAAGGAAAGAAAAAGTAAATAAAAACGAGTCTAGAAATACTAAAGAAAGGAAGATGATTAAAACTCCCAAAAAACAAGAAGAAAAAGGTCAACATAATCTACATTTCAATCCAACAGATAAACTACGAAAAGAAAAAAGAACTCCAACCTAAAATAACGATATTTGAGGTAAGAATCTGGAGACAAGTGACGTAGGGTATCCAAAACTCAACAGTACAAAGTAATAGTAAACAAAGATATTTTCAAAAAATAAAGGGAAAAATGAAGAAGTAATTGGACAACCAACAAATTTTTTCATAACAAATTAGGAGGGACACAAACACAAAGAATGTCAAAAGAAAGAATATTAACTATAGATCAGAGTATCGTAACACTAGTCTCTTCTACGAACTATACTAAAGTTAAAAGAATTTAAACGACTCCAAACTAAACAGTGGGTTCTACACCAGATAAGGACTCTTATAAGGTACACGTGAACTCTTCTCCCATGTAAACCTACCCTACAGGACTTCTATAGTTACTCTAAGTAGAGTAGATTACATAGTAAATTATACACACAAAGGAACGATTAAAAGAAAAAACTATTAGACAGGTAACCACACTCACCGTACAATTTTAGAGGATGAAAATAACACAATGACAATCAAAGAGGTAAATACAGACAATCGTAAACGGAATACATAACTCCACGAGGATACAACCCACGTATCTATAAATGTCAACAACAGAAGGAGAACCAACTAGGGAACTAGTAATACATCACAGGAAGGAATAGAGAACGTTAGAAGAATTAAAATTCCAGATAAAACAGTTTATACTCCTAACGATAGATCGAAAGAAAACGAAGGGTAAACGTACCTTATATAAAAAGGTAGGGGAGTGAAAGTCAGATACATACAGAAATCCAGACTTCACCCAAAGAACATCGGTCGTATATGTACCCAGAACAGAAACATAGGTAAGTTGGTCAGACACAGAAAACTAACCTCGTAAATTAGGTAAATGTAACTTTCATTAATAACTATATATACAAGGATAACGGTAAAAGAATTAACAATCCCCAACCAAAACATGGAGAAGAAAGAAGAAGACATAAAGAACTGATATATTCAGGGACATGGTAAACCACATTTCGACCAAACCACGATGACTTAAGAAAATTGAAAACGAAGAGACTTTACGAAAGACAAAGAAGTAGTTAAAACTTACTCTAGGAACATCTATCACATTAGACCCGACACATAAAAAAAAGGGAAAGTTATGAAATTTCTGTAGGACGGTAAGAGAAGACCGGACGTCTCAAAGACGACTTTCTAGTTGACAATTCGTATACCCCAAAGGTCACATACAATGAACAACGAAAGGGAACGACGAAAATTATAAGAAAGAAACACAAATCATAAACAATTAAACTAATCATACGTAGAATCTCACATAGAGAATTCCAAATAGGACACACCCTGAGAGACACGAAGAACCTGACCTAACTGTAAGGAAAAGGTACAACCCCTTTAAAAGTTGATATTATAGAAGTTTTTAAAAGAGTATGGGAAAGAAAACTAGAAAAAGACCCTGGGGATATTAAACTTACAACCATACAAACTATAACGGAGTCTCCAGAGACCCTGTTAGGAGTCAAGAAAAGTAAGAAAAATCAAATAAGACCGGAAGACTTCAATAAAGGTTATAAAACAGAAGGTCGAGTGACTAAGTAAGAAGACGAAGTCTATAAGACGATAACTAAGGAAGATCTCATCAAAATTAAAGTCATTAACACAACAAACAGAGACATACAAATTAGGAGGATCCAGAAGCAATTAATAGAACGTAAAAGAGGTAAAACAAAAGTTCCTAAAACTAATAGAAATGATAGTAATAAGACTTAAGAAAAAGTTCATCGAACGGATAAAGGAGAACTAAATAAACCTGAAGAAACAAAGGTCAAACAGGGAAGTAGATACATCACAAAAAGACGGAAAAGTAAAAAATTTGAATAACTAAATTCAAAAGAAAAATAGTCTGAAGTTACAACTTAAGAAATAAAGGAAACCGAATACGGGAGGATTCTAACCAGGTCACCAAACACATTCGACGTATATCCCACTCCAAACACGACTCAAAAGCAAACAAATAGAAAGGAGACTACTAACCCAAACATAAAAACAAAACGAACTCCAAATTTACTCCGTAGAAAAAAAAATTAATTAATTGAATAAAAAAATTAATGTTATGACATAAACAAAACGGTATGTAACTGTACATAATCGGTGTCCACTTGTGTTAGAGGGTTACGGCTTCGGGGGAGGGTGGAGGGTGGGGTGTGGTAGATGGACTTAGTAGGACACGTGGTCGGGGTACGTAGGACGTAGGACGTAACTTGTTAGACTGTCGCTTCGTTTCTTACAAGATAGTATATGTTTCAATGCCATTCTCCCAAACCATCCCACCTTTTCCCTCTCCCCCAGAGTCCAAAAGTCCGTTCTATACCTCTGTGTCTCTTTTGTTGTCTCACATATAGGGTCATCAGGGTGCTACTGGTGGTTAGGTTAGCTGGGTCTTGTATTCAAGTGGTTTCCTTTGTGTGAGTTCTCACTATTTGATACTCCCTAGGATTAGTTCTCTGGTAGTCTACGGTCTTGGAGTCAGTGCTCCCACTCCAAAGACTAAAGGTTTGATCTTTGGTCAGGAACAAATAATCCACAAGTGGTTTGTTATGGCATTACATGAGATTAAAACAAATATCCCAAAACAAGAAACCAAAGATGAACCCCAGACAAATGGCAATTACAAAATCAGGCAAATAATAATTAAAATAATGGAATATATGCATATACATATACAACCCATGAGCAAAGTGCAAACAGTCTAACAAAAATAAAGTACAGTAGATTGACCCAGTGAACAAAGTAAATCAAAAATTATATCTACCAGTTAAGAACAATACTAACTACAGGGCAAACTGGAAAACAGAACTAAAGCAAGGTGCCAAGTGGGGAATAAAGTAATGAAAACAAAATGAACAAATATGCTGAGAGGAAAGGAAAAAAGAAAAGAAATCAAGAATAGAAAAGAAAGAAAAGACAAAAATGGAAGAAGAAAGAAAAAAGGAAAAAAGGAAAGCTCCACAGAACTGCAGAAGCCTGACGTGGAGGCAGGGATTTATAGCAACAATAAAAGGTGTGACTGAATATACACATATACATATACACCCATAAGCAAACTCAAAAGAGTCCAGCAAAATAAAGTACAATAGATTGACCCGCAAACAAAGGAAACCAAAAATTATATCCACCAGAACAAAACTAACTAAAACACAAACTGGAAAACAAAACTAAAGCAAGGTGCCAATTGGGGAATAAAGCAATGAAAATAAAGCTAACAAAATGTTCAGAAGAAAAGAAAGAAAAAATAGATATGCAAAGTTAAATAGAGGCAAGTGGAGAACATTTATATGTATTAAAGATTAACTGAAAGGGGAAGTGGACAGTAGGAAAAGCAAACAAAGGAACAAATGTAGAAAAAATAATAATAGGTTTAATAAATTATAATTTTAAAAAGAGAAAAGACAAAAAGAGGGAGAGAGAGAAAACTTCACAGAGCTACAAAAGCCCAGTGTAGAGGCAGAGGTTTACAACAACAATTAAAAATGTTACTGAGGAAAACAGAAAAGCTCAAAAGCTTAATTAGATTTCAAATTGCCAATAAAATCAGCAACTACAACAGAGGGGAGGAAAAGGGGAAAAAAAGTGAAAAAATTTCAGAAGAATCTACAGAACAAGTCAGAACATAAGAATAGTAATGTTTTTCTTGAGTCTCTGCTGTCAGAGTCCTTTCTGTTGCTGTGAATCAGTCCACCTCACCTTCCTACCGTGCCCTCCAGCACTGTGCTGGCCTCTGGACCTGCTGTGGGGGCTGCTCAGATTCTGATCTGGTCCTACTCCTTTGTGTTCTGGCCTCCAATGTCCGCAGCTATCAGAACTAGTGTATTTTCTTTTGTGGGAGCTCTCAATGACCTTTTATATATTCCATAGGCACAGAGTCTGCTTAGTTGATCATGTGGATTTAATCTGCAGCTTGTACAGCTGGTGGGGAGGTTTTGGGTCTTCCTTAGCCACACTGCCCCTGGGTTTCAAGTGTGGTTTTATTTCCACCTCTGCATGCGGGTCGTCCACTGGGGTCTGCTCCTGAGGCTGCCCTGGAGGGCTTGGTTTGCCCCTGTGAGGGCCAGGTGTGGAGGTGGTGTGGCTGCTTGGCTCGCAGGGGTTCTGGCCGCACCAGGTACTCAGGGGAGTTGGCGGCTAGGGCAGCAGGAGACATAGTGCTCTAGAAGGGTATGGCAACCAGTACTGGCCAGTATGCTCCGGTGTTCTTTGGTGAAGAATCCGCCTCCCTGACAGAAAAGCCTCACAGGCCACAGTCTACAGGGTCACAACAAGTTGGACACAACTGAAGCAACCCTGAGGGTATAGACTCAAGGCTTTGTGTGTGTGTGTCAGCTCTGCCCCTGTGAGAGTTGAGCATGAAGGTGGCACAGCTGCCTGAACTGTGGGGACCCTGGCGGCGCCAAGTGTGCAGGGACACAGATTGCTTCCACTGCAGGAGTTACGGCCCTCTCAGAGTCTTTTTTTTACAGCCTCTTGTAGCTATTGATCAGAAGGCCTCTTCGGCCAGTCTTTCTGTAGCTTTGCCCATTCAGGCACTTAGAGGGCTCCCTTGCCTGGGTCCTTCTCTGTTGTTCTGCACCCCAGGAACATAGAGGGGGCCCCCTGGCTGGACTCCTACTCTGTAGATTGGTGCATCAGGCACTTAGAGGAGCAGCCTGGGTGTGGTCCTGGTATGTAGTTCAATGTGTCAGGAGTCTGATGTGCCAGCCTCTCTATCATACAGTTGCCAATGCTGGCCTCTTCAAAGACCAGCCTAGGTCCAATCTACCAAGAGGGATTTTACCCCAAATGAAAGGCCCTTTACTTGAGTTTCAAAAGCCAGTGCACAAGAGCACAACCGAGATCTCTGACTTAGCAGAAACTCGGTATTGCCTCCACGTGGGCAGGCCTCCTTGGATTGCAACAGATGAGTAGAAGCTCTGTCCTTGGCAGTGGTCAGCAGAACTCTTGAATGATTTATTTAAAGAAAAAGAAGAACCCGGAATAACAGAATTTCTTGGAGGAATTAAGAATGGTCTGCATGGATTTGTTTTTGTTATCTCAACCTAATAAAAAATAAGCCAAGGTCACTGCAACCCCATTTACTGCAAGTCCTCAAATCCCTCTTACTCCACTCCATGACTCTTTTTATACATTTTACCTCAGATTTTCCCCCCATATGCTTGTTGACAAAACCTGTCTCCTTTGATCAAAATTTCAGAATTGTTACATTTCTTACCATAAATCTCTTGTCTTAATGTCATAAATGTCTTGTAAAGGAAAGCCTTAACTTCACAAAATGAGTCCATAGCAATAGCAGCATTTGCCATCAACATAAATTACCAGTTATCATTGGCTGCTTCTTCCTCCCATTGTGGGAGACACAGGTATTGACTTTAAATTTCAAGGAAAATGACTGCTTGGAATTATGTTCAGATGTTGGCATTTGTAAGAGTAGACTCTTGACATTTGCAGACTTAGTATTCCAAGTTTTGTCTATTCATAAACCAATATGTCATGGAATTTATAATTTTGCTGAGGCATGAAGTTGAATCTTGCCTAGTGCAAAGGCTGGAATAAACCCTTGGTATGATACAAACTTTGTTTCTTTTTGATAAATGATACTTAAAAGTCAGCTTGGCTTTGTGGTATGAGGAAGTATTGGATATCTGCAACTCTTATGTTGAATTGCTTAAGACATTCAAATGAACTTTTCTGTAATTCTTAATAATAATTCATCTATGAATCTTAATAATCCTTATGAATGAAAGAACAATGTGTTGTCTATGAAATGACAATAACTTACTATTTAACTTTAGGACATTCAGTTATTTCTGGGAGACAGCAAGCCTTTGGGGAGGGAGCCAGGGGCTACAAGTAAAGAGACTTACAGACCATGTTAAGAATTCACATTAATTCTTCCTGCAAGCAAAGCTGTACTCAGATGACTGAGGATAATTAATGCCAGAGTTCTATGTCTGGTGAATTATATCTTTGTCATTTACTGCCTCAATTTTCCTCCTACCTTGAACATGTTCTCATATGTCAAGTAAGTCATTTCACTGTTTTACAGTAGAGCTCTGACTCCATAATATCTCAGTCTCATTGTATTAAATGATAAAATTGCAGCCTATAAATTTCAGATTTAGTCATCTCCATGTGAGTTGTTTAGATACTTCTTTCTGTTTTAAAAGAATCCTGGAACTGCACTTATTTTCCTTCTAAGTGGAAAATTTTTTCCTACTGGAGAATGCCTAGTTTTCATGCTTCTGTTCAAAGGGTTTTTGTAAACTTCTACAACTATGGGCATTATAGTAATATCTAATTTGGTGCCACATGAGAAAATTCACCATGATGTCAAAGTTTTGATTGCTTTTTGGAAGCCAACTTTTCTGACTCTCTTGTTACTTGGCTTTATGCTCACCAACTGGAGTGTCTTCAAATAAAATAGAAATGCCCACTGTGAACAGGCTGTGAGGATTAACTGAGAATTTATTAGAACAGGGCTTGATACAAGGAGTTCAGGAAGTTTTAGATTAATTCTGCTAATACACAACACCACCTCCCTGGACTCAGCTATAAAACACTGTGTGGAGGGATGGCGTCTTTCTCATCTTTGAGTCCTGCAGTGTCCAGCACAGCATAACAAATATATGTGCTGTGTCCAGGATATGTGCCCAATACAAACATGTTTGGATGATCAACTGTCATCTTCCATAAGAGGCATTCCATAAATTCTGGCTTCATTATAGATGTCTTCATTCAAACACAATCTCCCATAAAATGTTCTGTTTCAAGCCAAAGTTTGACACAAAAGAGTCCTTATCTGAAAACTAATCGACAACTCTAAGTGTGTTTCACATTACTATTTTGAGACATACAAACTTAACATTGAGAACTATTATTTTAGTGATGGTAATATATGATCAGGTAAGTTTTGTGGCACCGATTTATCCAAGTGTGTGGACTGTCTACCAAAAAGGAGAGGATTTAACTAATTTTCGTTAAATTAATGTCTGTCTTCTTAAGTGTCGATCAAGTCCTTTGTTTATACTTTAACTAAGTAGACTACTTTCGTGTCGATATTGAACAATAGACTTATGTCTCACTCACACCATATGAAGAAGATTTCGTGTTTTATGAAATTTTTTAATAGTTGACTAAGTAGTTGTGAACAGAATTATTAATTAACATATGGATGTCCCCTTTTACAGTTTTATATGTAAGATTCACCTAGGACGACCAAAGTTGGTTAATAATTAAATTACCCACAAATCCAATTTTATGTTCAAGTCGACGAATAAACTATACTTTGTAGTCCGTTCAATAAATTTTTCGGGTCAAAATGGTGAATATTTTACCCTGATTAATACTAAGGAAAGTGTCCCTAACAATCCTTGTAAACCACTCTGTAACTCCTTGGACTCCAAGATTCGTCTTGTGTAGTCTTTATCCAACAGTGAATGACGAAAAAATGAATTAATAATAAGGATACTGATTCTATTATAAATACTTGTCCAAATGAAAGTTCTTCATTACAGTAATTATTTGTTTTGAATAGTTACTAGGACTTTATATATACGTCTTATTTTTCATATTACCCTGTATGACTACGGGAGTTCCTTTATTTTGGTCACCTTTTATTTCAGTCTGTAATATGTTTATAACTACCACTCTATTCTAGTCTTGGGTCTCCATGTATGATTCCTCTGGTTGAACTGTCAGTCAACTTGTCCCTCGTAGTCTTTGTAGATGGACCTTCTCACTGTGGACTCGACGTAAGACTTCCCTTCCTTTCATAATCCGGGGTCTTGTCCTTTACCCTTTCCCAAGAGGTCCCTATTTTTTCCCCACTCAAACTCCCGTGTCCACGTACTCCCAAAATCCGAAAAGTACTTGTCTTACATCCAATGACGGCAGACCCATGATCCATCCGTCTATTCTATGCCAATTCTTAAAGGTAAGATAGGGAGCTACAGCTAAAGCATTGATATAAATAAAATCTAAATAGCTCTGGCTGATACAGACAGACTGTAGCTAGGATAGGGGTGCTTGGATCTCTTAGTTCTCTTGACTTAAGACAAGGCTTAGAATGATATCCCTTAGAACATTTGGGTCAATATAGTTGAGATGAGTTGACTTGAGGACCTAGGATTAGGAGAACAGAGTGTTCCACAACAGAAGGTGTGATGGAAAGTGTCCTGGGCTTCCTCAACTGTCACTTTGCTCTTCAGACTGTGCCACATTCAGGCTGAGAACAGACCCATGCTTTAGTGAGAGTCAGCAAGATATGGACCTTCCAGAAAACACAGATGTAGCATCCATGAGCAGCTGCTTTCTGCAAACTTCTTCCTCTAGGGGGCTGGGAGTCAGTTCACAGGAGGAGGTTGCTGGGCTGCTACACCTTTCCTAGGTTTCCTGCTGAAGATGGTTTCATTCAGATTGAAAAAGGTGTAACAGTGGGAGTTGGGAGGTAAAATCCTCCACCCCAGCTGACCACTCTGGTTCCGCATAATATTCTAAAGGGGACTGCAAGGTGGACTCAGTCCATGCTTGCGTATGGCATGGCTTTCTCAGAGCATGAGGGCAAGGAGATGCAGGCTTTGCTTCAGGGAGTTCTCTGAATCAGCCCCTTCATTCCTGAGTCTCAGGTGACTCCTGAGGAAGAGCTTAAGCCCAGTACTGGGAAGGATGATGAGAGAAACATCAGTCATGATGAAAATTCTGGGGCAGACAGAAATCAGCAAGGAAAGATGCAGGAAGCGATTCCTATTTACACTGTACTCAGTAGTGGGCCTTCCCATAAACAATGGATCTTCTGTAAAGATGCAACCTAATACTGCCCACTCCACACACCTGAATGCGATTCCAGTCAAACCTAAATATATGTTAATTTTGATAAGGCAGATTCCTGGCAAGTAATTTTGGTTTAAAAATCTAATACTCATTAAGCCTATTTACCACTGTTCCTGCTATATGCTCAATAATAAACAAAAAAACCCAAAGTGGTCAGAGAACGCTTCTTGAGTGAATGAGGTCCAAGGAAGACATGAGAGGCCAGAGCTGAATTTACAGGGAGAAGAGTGGAACTCCTTCAGGTGAGGGATTGAAGGGTCAGTGTGCTTGTATGAGTTTTGGTGGGCATCATACAGGACCTGGTGGGTGTGAGCATAAGCTGTGTCCAATTGAGTAGCAAGTCTATTCAGTAGGAATCAATGTGTAATCAGTTGAGCTGAGGCAAAGCATAGCTCCAGCCAATAACAGACAAATCTTTACCATCTGGAAATATTCTCATGGCTAAACTGAATAGAAGCCAGAACTGGGAATGTGGCTGTAGAATTAAGAATATTGTCTTCAAATTGCAGCTCTACAGTGTACCAGGAGGGTGACTTATAGCAAGGCACTAATTCTGACCAAACCTCAACAATCTAAAAATAAAAAACTTATATGTCTTATATGATTCAACAGGAAATTAAATGATGTAATAAGCTTCATGGTTTTAACTTTATCTCTAGTACAAAGTAAAATCTCAGTGACTTCTAGACGGTAGTAGCAGTAAACTATCTTCCTCACTTGTACCCTGTTGGAATTTAGGATTCACTCTCCAGCCTTCTTTTCATTCTACTTGCCTAAAAAGTAATTATAAATGTTGTTTCTGTGGCAATGCTATACTGAATTGTTCACCACTACTTAACTCTTCAAATCTTCTTACATCAATAATTCCATTTCCTCTCCTTGAGAGTCTGTTTTCTAAATTTTTCTGTTATCTTGTTTATTCCAAGGACTACCTCAAGTGTCACCTACTCTTTGGAATCTTCCTTGGTTCATCAGGAAGAACTATATTTTATGCATATTAGCTGGGCCTTAAATGGTGCCCTGACCAACTAAGTACTGCCACCAAGGCAGTTAGTCACTTTGGCCACCATGCTGAAACGTGGTGAGTTTCAATAGACGAGATCCATGCTTGGTACAGGCTCTCCTTGTGCTGGCCGGAAATTACAACATCTTCATCTAATACCTAACCAGAGACATGGTTTCTAATAGACAAGCATCTTTTATTTTTAGATGAGATTAAAAATCTGTTCTACAAATCTTAAGCATCCTTTGCAGATAATTATTTTCTAAGGACTCACCTAATTTGTTTAGAAACAGAAGCTATTTTCCCAAGAAGGTATATGTTTTTGGCAGATATCTTCATTCACTAGCTTATTCATTCCATGGTCTATTAATTTCTTTGTTCAAGAAATATTGTTAATCTTATCAAAAATGATTATAGTATAGTCATTGGAATGCTAATATGAATAACAATGTAGTCCTTCATATCAAATAGCCAAACAACTGGTAGTAACAATATAAACTTACCCAGGCAATTGCATATAGAATATGAAGGTTATAAAAGAGATATGCCCAGTGCATTTGAGTATACATTGGATAGGTTTCTAAGCAATATTACAAGAGAAGGTTACATTTGTGCTGAGAATGAATATAAATTATTTAAGTGGGAAAATGTGTTCTAGGCAAACACCATGTACTGCATTGAAAAAGAACATAAACTATTAAAGGAATTATAGCAAACCAACATAAATGGAATTCAAAATGTAGGCAAAAGTAGAAACAGATAACCTTTGAAATTTGCACAGGGATAAAATCTCTCCCTCTATCTTTCTCCCAGCCTCTGTCTGAGGGACCCAAACTCTAACATTAGAATGTAGAGAGATGACAGCTGGATAGTTGCTGTCTTTAGGGAGACAGCAGTGGCTGCAGGTAACTCAGAAATCATAAACAAATGGAACCTAATTCAACAGCAAAGGAAACCATAAACAAGATGAAAAGATAACCCTCAGAACTGTAAAAAATATTTGTAAGTGAAGCAACTGACAAGGATTAATTTCCAAAATATATATTTTATGTATATATAAATACATAAATATTATATATAACTTATTATATATATAATTATATAATACAAATACATAATTATACATAATATAACTATATAATTATATTATATATTTGAGCTTAGGTTAATATAACCATATATAATATATAATTATATATTAATTATCAAAATATTAATTTCCAAGCAGCTCATGCAGCTCAAAATTTTTTTAAAAATGACATTTCTCCAAAGAAGACATACAGATAGCCAACAAGCACATGAAAACATCCCTCATTATGAGAGAAATGCAAATCAAAATTACAATGAGGTATCACCTCACACTGGTCAGAATGACTATCATCAAAATAATCTACAAACAGTAAATACTGGAAAGAATGTGGAAAAAAGGGAACACTCTTGCACTGTTTGTGGGAATATAAATTGATACAGACACTATGAGAAATAATATGGAGTTCCTTTAAGAAACTAGGAATAAAACGACCATATGACTCAGTAATCCCACTACGGGGCATATACCCTGATAAAACCATAATTCAAAAAGTGAAGTAAGCCAGAAAGAGAAAAACAAATATCGCATATTAACACATGTATATGGGATCTAGAAAAATGATACTGATGAACATCTTTGCAAGGGAAGACTATAGAAGCAGACGTAGAGAACAGACTTGCGGACACAGAGGGGGAGAGCGGGGCACGCTGAGAAGCACTGGCACGTGCACGGCCGTGCATGGAGGGGCCAGCTCGGTGCTGCCATGGCCTAGAGGGGTGGGCTGAGGGTGGTGGGATGGAGGCTCAAGAGAGAGAGGAGATATATACACATATGTCACGCTGTGCTTACCCAGTCATGTCTGACTAATTTCAACCGCAGGGACTGTGCTCGCAAGGCTCCTCTGTCCATGGGATTCTCTAGACAAGAATACTGGAGCGGGTTGCCATGTTCTCCTCCAGGGCATCTTACCAACCCAGGGCTCAAACCCAGGTCTCCTACACAATAGGCAGATTCTAAACCATCTGAACCACGGGAAGACCAAGAATACTAGAGTGGGTAGCCTATCCCTTCTTCAAGGGATCTTCCTGACACAGGGATCAAGCTAGAAAAGAATCTGCCAGGAATACAGGAGACCTGGGCTTGAGCCCTTGGTCAGGAAGATTCCCTGGAGAAGAGAGTGGCAACCCACTCCATATTTTCGCCTGGAGAATTCTACAGACAGAGGATTCTGGCAGGCTATGGTTACAAGGAGTAAGACACAACTAAGCAACAAACGCTTTCCCATTCATGACTTATTTATGTTGTTGTACAACAAAAATGAATACGACATTGTAAAGCAATTATACTCCAACTAAAAGATAAATTTTTTAAATGTATAGGTATAAATACACAAACAAACATACACTTCTCAAAGTTTTCATGCAAATGTTACCTCCCAATAGGAAATGATGTTGAATATTTCTTTTGATCTATTCATTTTCTCAAAGAAATTCTTCTACAATTTGCTGTTTAAATAAACTATGATTTCATTTTCATTTCATAAATTACCTAATCATGCTTCTGCCAGAAGGACTTTTTCCCAAGAGCTAGGAAACTAGTTTTATCTTCTTCCTCTCACTTCTGCCCACCATGGGCAATCAAGTGAGCAGTTAGAAATTATTAAAACTATCTCTATTTGTAACACTAGCTTTACAAATACTCATATTATTTTTATTAGTTTTTCTTACTTTAAAAATAAGAAATTTCTTTAAAATTAAAAAAAAATTTTTACTATCTTTCTTATCCTGTGTTGCTAGATAATAGTATATTGCTAAAATGAAAATAATTTCTAAACAAGGGAATTGTTTGAACTCTTGCATCTTCAAATGCAAAAAAAGAAAATTTCTTTATTCAGACTTAAATTGTCTTTGGAAAACTACCTTGTTTTGGACTGCTAAGGAGTAATTGGTTCATCTGTGTCTTCAGAGACCTATTCAATCAGTATATTGGTACTGGATTCAGTGTAATGAGTACTTACTCTTTAAAGCAGCAAATATTGCTTTAGCGCAAATCAATTCTCTGTTAATGGTTCACATCACTATGTGAATTATTTGATATCTATACAATGATATCTATAATGTATGGACCCACTGCCCGAGTGTCATTTCAAAATTAGAAGAAATATGCTTTTCTTCAAATGTGTGAACTCCGCATAGATTAAATAGTAATTGCTTATGTTTCTTTTCACGTGGTCTTGAAAGTTTAGAACAGATGTCTTTGAATTTGTTTTGCAAATAAAGAAACTGAGGCTTGGAAAAAATTAAATCTCTGATGCATGTCAAGATGGCATAACAGAACTGCAGATTGAACTGAAAATAGAAGTAAAGAGTTAAAAGCTGATGGGCTGGGCTGGTGATTTATAATCAGAAGAAGACTAGGATTTGACAGTTGAGTTTGTTCCTCATCACTGGTCAAGTTACATTTCTTCCTAGATGGGTAAGTCTTGATTTGCTATTTTGATTGTTTTGTTTGTAAGGAGATAATAACACCTTTACTCATGATGAATGCCCAGTAGAGCATATCAGTTCAGTTCAGTTCAGTTCAGTCACTCAGTCATGTCCGAATCTTTGCAAAGCCATGAATCACAGCACGCCAGGCCTCCTTGTCCATCACAACTCCCAGAGTTCACTCAGACTCACGTCCATCAAGTCAGTAATGCCATCCAGCCATCTCATTCTCTGTCGTTCCCTTCTCCTCCTGCCCCCAAACCCTCCCAGCATCAGTCAACTCTTCGTATGAGGTGGTCAAAGTACTGGAGTTTCAGCTTTAGCATCAGTCCTTCCAATGGACACCAAAGACTGATCTTTAGGATGGAGTGGTTGGATCTCCTTTCAGTCCAAGGGACTCTCAGGAGTTCAGAAGCACACAGAGCACCACAGTTCAGAAGCATCAATTCTTCAGCACTCAGCTTTCTTCACAGTCCAACTCTCACATCCATACATGACCACCTGAAAAACCATAGCCTTGACTAGATGGACCTTTGTCAGCAAAGTAATGTCTCTGCTTTTCAATATGCTGTCTAAGCTGGTCATAACTTTCCTTCCAAGGAGTAAGCGTCTTTAATTTCATGGCTGCAATCACCATGTGCACTCATTTTTGAGCCCCCCAAAATAGAGTCTGACACTGTTTCTACTGTTTCCCCATCTATTTGCCATGCAGTGATGGGACCAGATGCCATGATCTTAGTTTTCTAAATGTTGAGCTTTAAGTCAACTTTTTCACTCTCCTCTTTCACTTTCATCAAGAGGCTTTTTAGTTCCTCTTCACTTTCTGCCATAAGGGTGGTGTCATCTGCATATCTGAGGTTATTGATATTTCTCCTGGCAATCTTGATTCAAACTTGTGCTTCTTTCAGCCCAGCATTTCTCATGATGTACTCTGCATATAAGTTAAATAAGCAGGGTGACAATATACAGCCTTGACGTACTCCTTTNAATCTTGATTCCAGCTTGTGCTTCATCCAGCCCAGTGTTTCTCATGATGTACTCTGCATGTAAGTTAAATAAGCAGGGTGACAATATACAGCCTTGACGTACTCCTTTTCCTATTTGGAACCAGTCTGTTGTTCCATGTCCAGTTCTAACTGTTGCTTCCTGACCTGCATATAGGTTTCTCAAGAGGCAGGTCAGGTGATCTGGTATTCCTATCTCTTTCAGCATTTTCCACAGTTTATTGTGATACACACAGTTAAAGGCTTTGGCATAGTCAATAAGGCATAAATAGATGTTTTTCTGGAACTCTCTTGCTTTTTTGATGATCCAGGGGATGTTGGCAATTTGATCTCTGGTTCCTCTGCCTTTTCAAAAACCAGCTTGAACATCTGGAAGTACACGGTTCACGTATTGCTGAAGCCTGGCTTGGAGAATTTTGAGTATTACTTTACTAATGTGTGAGATGAGTGCAATTGTGTGGTAGTTGGAGCATTCTTTGGCATTGCCTTTCTTTGGGATTGGAATGAAAACTGACCTTTTCCAGTCCTGTGGCCACTGCTGAGTTTTCCAAATTTGCTGGCATATTAAGTGCAGCACTTTCACAGCATCATCTTTCAGGATTTAAAATAGCTCAGCTGAAATTCCATCACCTCCACTAGCTTTGTTCGTAGTGATGCTTTCTAAGGCCCACTTGACTTCACATTCCAGGATGTCTGGCTCTAGGTGAGTGATCATACCATCGTGATTATCTTGGTCTTGAAGCTCTTTTTTGTACAGTTCTTCTGTGTATTCTTGCCACCTCTTCTTAATATCTTCTGCTTCTGTTAGGTCCATACCATTTCTACCTTTATTGAGCCCATCTTTGCATAAATGTTCCCTTGGTATCTCTAATTTTCTTGAAGAGATTTCTAGTCTTTCCCATTCTGTTCGTTTCCTCTATATCTTGGCTTTGATCGCTGAGGGAGGCTTTATCTCTTCTTGCTATTCTTTGGAACTCTACAGTCAGATGCTTATATCTTTCCTTTTCTCCTCTGCTTTTCACTTCTCTTCTTTCACAGCTATTTGTAAGGCCTCCCCAGACAGCCATTTTGCTGTTTTGCATTTCTTTTCCATGGGGATGGTCTTGATCCCTGTCTCCTGTACAATGTCACAAACCTCCATCCATAGTTCATCAGGCACTCTATCTATCATATCTAGGCCCTTAAATCTATTTCTCACTTCCACTGTATAATCATAAGGGATTTGACTTAGGTCATACCTGAATGATCTAGTGGTTTTCTCCACCTTGTTCAATCTGAGTCTGAATTTGGCAATAAGGAGTTCATGATCAGAGCCACAGTCTTGTTTTTGCTGACTGTATAGCGCTGTTTCATCTTTGGCTGCAAAGAATATAATCAATCTGATTTTGGTGTTGACCATCTGGTGATGTCCATATGTAGAGTCTTCTCATGTGCTGTTGGAAGAGCGTATTTGCTATGATCAGTGCATTCTCTTGGCAAAACTCTATTAGCCTTTGCCGTGCTTCATTCTGTACTCCAAGGCCAAATTTGCCTGTTACTCCAGGTGTTTCTTGACTTCCTACTTTTGCATTCCAGTCCGATTAGGATGCAAAAGGTGTGTATTTGGTCCCAACTTATTTTTTTTTCCCTTTCCTGGTGAGAGGGAGGAAGGGTCTGAACAAAGGGAAAGAAATACATGATCTCGAGAGGGCAGTAGCACACAGCAAGGTTATTGGGGGAATGCTGTGATAAGTGTGTACCCTGAGAAGTTCTCCAGCATCAAGAGGCCCTGTTATGGTGATAACTAGAATGGAAAGAGGGAAGGGAGTTCCAGGAGTAGAGGGATGGGGATGGTAGAGGTGCTTCCATGTCCAGACAATCTCTCTCTCTCTCTCTCTGCAAGCAGCTCAGCAGGAGTCTCTGGTTCATAGGTCAGTGGGGAAGAGGGGGGCCTTGGGGTTTGGGGGCTTTATTTCATCTACACTGGTAGATGTTGAGTGCACGGCCCTGGGGTATGAGAAGCAAGTGGGCTCTAAAAGCTTGAAAATCTCATTATTTTTGACTATATTTAAAACAATTGGATGTGTAAAAATTTGACTTTGGTGCCAGCAGGCTTTTGAGCTAATAGGCAGCTGCCTGCTGTGAAGAAGTACACAACATAGGACCAATCTTCAGAGCCCATCTCTGGATCATTTATATAACAACAACAGCTATCAAAATAAAAATAAAATAAAATAGCAACAGCTTTCATTTCCCTGCTGTAAAGTTTACAGTTTTATTTATAGCATATGTACACATGGTTATGTATATTTGTCTGTATCATTTCCTTCCAAAAATGATTCATTTGCCTTACAGCAGAAAGAATGTAATAATACAGCTGGATGAAACAAATAATACAAAAGGAGAATGAGAGCAAATATAAATTAGAAGGGATGTTCACAGACAAAGGCTAAAACCTCATAAGACCACTATTGCCATTTGCAAAATAAAGCTTTAAAAAAAATCATTAAAACTGAATACCATCACTTAAAACATTTTGGTAATTGAAATATTTGGTTAATTCAATCTCTGACTCACAATTGATGAGACTGAGAGTAAAATCTCATCCCCAAGTCCCCAGAATTAGTGAAAGGGGATTTAGGACAGTGAATAGGAATGCTGACATTCAGACATCCCCTAGTCCCCAACATCATCTCTTCCCCCACCATCACCACCTCTGCTAAGGTGTCTTTCATCTGAGGATGATCGTGGCAGGTAAAACACAAATTCAGTCATGATCTGAAGCCCCTAACATAGTTTCTACTACATAGAACGCACTGAATAAATAATATCCATTAGCATTAACATTTTTACATTCCTGTTTAAAAACCTTCAACTAATTTTAAAACTTTCATAATTTTAGAAAAACAAAAACTTTATAAAAGAAGCTCAAAGACTTAAGAGAATTTTTTTTCTTTTTTACTTATGGAAAATTTTGTACATGGTATGATACCTTCTTTGGTTATTTGATATTTTAAGAGAACATCAGGGATCCATACATATATTTAAAAGTTCAGAATCTAAGGAGTGTGTCTTTTTCAGTGGCTACTATGCTTTTTGTCTCTATGTGAATAAAGATTCAATGGCATGTGTCCAAAAAATCACTTCTTTTTGAAAAACTGGTTTAAAACTCTTCAAATTTAAAAGTACCTAACTTTGATATTGTTCATTATTGGTGCACATACTTCCAGTAATTGTTTATACTGCTTCCTAAAGGTCAAGTTTCTCTGAACTTAAATACCATTTTTCTAAAAGCATTCTGAAAAGTTGTTCATTTCCCTTACTCTTCATGCTACTTTTTGGCATCCAGCTTCTTGCTGTGAGTACCTCAGAGACTAACTCAGCCAAGCATGACTTTTCAGTAATTGCAAGACATCCTCACCTACTTTCAAACGTCTCTGCATGTATTCTTTCTTGTTGGATAAAAATGATATCAAGATGGTCATAATATTTATTTTCTCAAAAATAATCCAGTTCCTTCACTGGAACAATACATATGCCAGTCTGCTTCCAGTTTCATAGTTTACCCACTTAGAATTCTTCCAAATTGTTTTCACAGTGGAAGGAAAGAACTGGGCTTCTAGTGCAGGGCAGTATAATAAAATGTTATTTCTGAAAAGTCTGCAAAATGTTTAAAAAGGTCAGTGGGTACCAGGATGATTTTTGAGTTGTGGTATAGAAGATAAAATATTCTTTCTAAATTCTTACCTTTGAGCAATCTTACTTTGCCCAGAATAAGTAAGCAATTCTTACTCTTTGCAAGGAACTATAAGAGGATCAGAATAGTAAAAACATAATAATAATAATGGCTGCCCCCAAATATAACACATTTAGCTTAAGAACTTTGAAGAAGCAGAAGTATAGGACATTTTTAATGGCTGTCAAAGTATGACTTGCTTCTTATCATTGAATACAGTTTTGCCCTGTAAACAGTGTGGCTGCCCTATCAATTCTAAAACACCAATCACTTGCTTGTTCCTTAATGCTAATAGGTGAGATTTCACTGAGGCCATGCAAGCAGTGTTTCTTGGCTGATTCTGAGTTTCTCACGTTAATTTTCATGTTACTTGAGATTGCATTTATGCTAATAATATTCTAAATCTAATAACCGTATGTTTATAGAGTAACAAGGATGAATGCAATATGAGCTAATAACATAATACAATACTCTAGAAAATTGCTTACACAATATAAAATAACAGCTTATGGTAATTTTTCCAAACTTATTTTGGCTACATTGAGGATCCAGATGCTGACATGAGCAAAACTAACTTATAGCTGCATCTCAAAGGTCATATTATTTAACATTTTCCTCTTCATGTCTCAGTGTCTTCTTCCTGAAATCTGTGATAATAACCCCCACTGAGATGAGGCAGGGAGATTCTGCGTTTAAAATTGTTCTGAGAATATGCATTGCAAACATGCAAATTCACTAGAGCATAACACTGATCTTCCTTTCTGAAGATTTCATAGAATTGCTCAAAAATCATAAGCCTTTTCCTCTGTTATCCCCTTAATCATGATGTGAACCAAGTCCATGAAGAGTAATTTTTCATAAAGTGATGGAGTCAGACATGCCAGGAAGTTGTGAAGATTCTAAATGAAGACTGAGGCGTGGCCTCTACTCTAGGAATCTGTAACCTTGTGGAGAACTCCAGGGTAAGTAATCCTGGTATCAGACAGTTGTTTTATCAGATAAGCAAAGGAACAGCACATGAAGGGACCAGAAACTTGGCTGAAGAATAAGGGAAGGGGACGTTGATGACCTGAGGTTTGGGTTACATTTTAAAAGATAAAGCCTGGAGTTGATATGAAGAGATGTTCTAAGTTGTACAAAGAACTCTTGCTCTGGAGTGGGTTGTGAGCATTATGACGGGGTAGTTAAGAGAACATGCTGCTTAAAAATGGGCTAGTTTGGGGGTACAATGGCTTCAAGATTTAGTCTATATGTGATTAGAAACCATGTTACACAGCTATTAGGTCAGGGGCCCCAGCAAGGAGGCAGGTGGTAAATTATGCACCTGTAGCCACAATTTGGCAGATAAACCAGGGCCATGGCAGATACAAAACAATTGACACACTAGGCTGATATTTAGGGGTGTGTGTATGTGTGTGTATGTTAGTCAATCATTCATGTCCAACTCTTTGTGACCCCATGAACTGTAGCCTGCCAGGCATCAGGCATTTCTGTCCATGGGATTCGCCGGGCAAGAACACTGGAATGGGTTGCCATTTCCTCCTCTAGGGGATCTTCCTGATGCAGGGATCGAACCTGGGTCTACTGCAGTGCAGCCAGATTCTTTACTGTCCAAGCTACCAGGGAAGACCATGTAGAGATATGCACCACTCCAAAGTGAATAAAAGTGTCATTTAACATAGAAGAAGACTCATTTGTTTTAGATACTAGCAGCCTAGCACACAATGTATATTACAGGCAGGATTGTAGCAAAGACCTAAAGATTCTTCAGAACTTTGACGCTATGCGAAAAATGTAAGTTACTTCTCACCAGGTAGCTGTAAGTGCATGTGTGTAAGTGAAAATAACTTTCAAACAGCAACCTTAGGAAGGAACTCTCCTGAGAACTTATGCTCATTGTACCACAAAAGTACAAATAAAATGTGGTGCAGACATAAACATTTTATAATTCAGGACCTCTTTTCCATGGCAACATCTGAGTAGTTTAACAGAGTGTTTCATGGCCAAGATACACTGGGTTTGCTATGAAGTCACTGAACAAAGATTTGCAAACTGCAACTTTTAGGCCCTGGAAGGAAACCCATCTGCCATGAGGAAGAAAAACACAGTATGTTGCCTGTAGCTGGCTTCCTCTGGAAACCAGTCATTGCTGGTATCTGTGATTTTGTATCCTTGTTCTACTTTTTGCATCCAGAGTATCCCACAAGATTGGCAATTGGTTGCAACTATCCCTCCTGACTCCGAGATTCTCTGTTTACTCTCTCAGTTATTTTAGGACAGAAATATTCCTCTCCTGCTTATGACATGTGTCCTTTGAAACAACTGTGTGTTCGTTATCAAGTCAAGGCAGCACATAACACTATAGTTCATATTAACTTATCACCTGGCTAAAACTAGGGCTGGCAAGTTCATTTCTGATTCTGATCCATGTGCTGAACCGTACAACTCCTGCCTGCCTACCGCTTGAGCAACCCCATGAGGGTCCAGTGGCTGGAGACTTAGGCAAGCTCTCCTGGACTGTGGGAGGACGAGCAAGATGAGTGTGGAGTCGTGCTTGGTCTCTCCTCACCATATCAAACCCAGTGTCTGGTCCCCACACCAGAGGAAAGGGCGAGAAACCTGGAGGCTGTTGTGTGGACGCTTCTCCACCCTCCCTGTCCTCTCTGACTCGGATCCTCTTGCTCTGTTTCTGCATTCAGCTGTGGCAGGGGACTTCATTCATCCCACTCTGGTGTACCTTGTTTCAAGGATGCATTGCATGATTTCTGTCGTTGAGTACCTCTGCCTCCTTTGCTAGTGTCACCCTCAGACAGCTTACAAAATCTCTGTCTTACCAAAATCAGAACCACAGAATGATGGTATCACTTACATAATTTTATTTTAGACCAAGAGGCCCATTTTATACCTAAAGAGATTACACAAGAGTGAACTCAGCAGACTTGGGTTGCACAAACCCCACATGTTCAAAAGAAAGGCTTGTCCTTGGCACTGACCCTTGTCTGACTCACAGGAGAGAAGAGTATGACCAGAGAAGTTTACCCTGACAGTGGGATTGATGGTGAATGCCTGTTTTTGCCCCGCAGAGTGAGCTCTGAATAGCTGATCAGTCATAGAGCTGCTGCCAACAGCAGTGTTAGGACGATTGACTATGAAAACCCTGAGCACCCGAGCTTAGATGAGAATCTTTGGTTAATCACACTGTGCCTGTGTGTTTATACATTATCACTGGGAGAATTCATCACACTCTGTGCAGCTCCACAGGGAAGGGACACCTGGTTGCTCACACCTGGTTTCTCCTTTTCCCTTTGCTGATTTTAATTCACAATCTTTCAGTGGCATAAACTGTAACTCTGAGTATAAGAGCTCTTTCTGAATCCTGTGGGTCCTTCTAGCAAATAATGGAATCTTAGGGTGGTCTCATGAATCCCTCAACCTAAGGAAAACTACCAGCCAACCAGGTGTCTACTCAAAGGGACCAGTCTGTACCATACACAACCTCACCTGAAGGCATCTGGTCTCAGAACAATAGAACAAACTATTCAGTTAATGCCCCCACCTGGGGACAACACACAGGATGGATGGCCCTGTCATCTGAGGTGTGAACAGGTACTGGGGTAACAGCAGTGAGTGCCGCTGTGTCCTCCAGAGCTAAACACATGCATCTGGAAACTGGAAGCTGGAAGCAGAACCAACCACTCCTGTTCTACATGTCTCTGCCATGGTGCGTAATCAGTGACTCCATCCTTAGAATCTGCTGGTTAAGAGATCCTTTTATTTTCCCACTAGGAGAATATTTCTGCCAGGAATCTCCATTACTTTTCCACTGAGCTTCAGCTGTAACTCCCACCAAATCATTTTGAGCTCCTCAAGGTGATGAACTAGTAGACAAAGAAAACACCTACTGGCAGGGATAGTCGACAAGGACTATTATCAGAGGCTTGTTAAATATTGTTTGTTTGTTTTTAAATAGGTTTTTTTTCTAAGTTTTTTTTTATGCAAACCATTTTTAAAATCTTTATTTAATTTATTGCAATATTGTTTCTGTTTCATGTTTTGGTTTTTTGATCATGAGAATGTAAGGGCTTAGCTCCCAGACCAGGAATCAAAACTGCCACTCTCCTCCCCCTACATTTGAAGGTGAGGAACCAGTGGGCCATCAGAGTTTCCTAAATAATAGCTTTTCACTGGTGGTAATTGGAATAAACAACTATAGTTACCCAAGCCAGTCAAGGGCTCAGAATCTCTGGGAAGGTCTCTGTGGCTACATCAAAAAAGCATCCTAGACCAATGGAAATGCTGATATGCTGATTAAAGATGCAGGAAATCTAGAATAACTGGTAGAGGAGGTAAACAATGAATATTATCAATTGCACCAAAGGAGAGTGTCATTTACATGTTTGAATCTTTTCAGTTTAGTTCAGTTCAGTTCAGTCGCTCAGTCATGTCCAACTCTTTGTGACCCCATGAATCGCAGCACACCAGGCCTCCCTGTTCATTACCATCTCCCAGAGTTTACTCAGACTCACGTCCATAGAGTCAGTGATGCCATCCAGCCATCTCATCCTCTGTCATCCCCTTCTCCTCTTGCCCCCAGTCCCTCCCAGCATCAGAGACTTTTCCAATGAGTCAACCCTTCGCATGAGGTGGCCAAAGTACTGGAGTTTCAGCTTCAGCATCAGTCCTTCCAAAGAAATCCTAGGGTTGATCTCCTTCAGGATGGACTGGTTGGACCTCCTTGCAGTCCAAGGGACTCTCAAGAGTCTTATCCAACACCACAGTTCAAAAGCATCAATTCTTCGGCGCTCAGCCTTCTTCACAGTCCAACTCTCACAGCCATACATGACCACAGGAAAAACCATAGCCTTGACTAGATGAACCTTTGTCAGCAAAGTAATGTCTCAGTTTTTAAATATACTATCTAGGTTGGTTATAACTTTTCTTTCAAGGAGTTAAGCGTCTTTTAATTTCATGGCTGCAGTCACCATCTGCAGTGATTTTGGAGCCCCGAAAATAAAGTCTGACACTGTTTCCAGTGTTTCCCCATCTATTTGCCATGAAGTGGTGGGACCAGATGCCATGATCTTCGTTTTCTGAATCTTGAGCTTTAAGCCAACTTTTTCACTCTCCTCTTTCACTTTCATCAAGAGGCTTTTTAGCTCCTCTTCACTGTCTGCCATACGGGTAGTGTCATCTACATATCTGAGGTTATTGATATTTCTCCTGGCAATCTTGATTCCAACTGTGTTTCTCCCAGTCCAGCGTTTCTCATGATGTGCTCTGCATATAAGTTAAATAAACAGGGTGACAATATACAGCCTTGACGTACTCATTTTCGTATTTAGAACCAGTCTGTTGTTCCATGTCCAGTTCTAACTGTTGCTTCCTGACCTGCATACAGATTTCTCAAGAGGCAGGTTAGGTATTCTGATATTCCCATCTCTTTCATAATTTTCCACAGTTTATTACGATCCACACAGTCCAAGGCTTTGGCATAGTCAATAAGGCAGAAATAGATGTTTTTCCGGAACTCTCTTGCTTTTTCCATTATCTAGCAGAGGTTGGCAATTTGATCTCTGGTTCCTCTGCCTTTTCTAAGACCAGCTTGAACATCAGGGAGTTCATGGTTCACGTATTGCTGAAGCCTGGCTTGGAGAATTTTGAGCATTACTTTACTAGCGTGTGAGATGAGTGCAATTGTGCGGTAGTTGGAGCATTCTTTGGCATTGTCTTTCTTTGAAATTGGAATGAAAACTGACTTTTTACAGTCCTGTGGCCACTGCTGAGTTTTCCATATTTGCTGGCATATTGAGTGCAGCACTTTCACAGCATCATTTTTTCAGGATTTGAAACAACTCAACTGGAATTCCATCACCTCCACTAGCTTTGTTCATAGTGATGCTTTCTAAGGCCCACTTGACTTCAGATTCCAAGATGTCTGGCTCTATATTAGTGATCATATCATCATGATTATCTGGTTCGTGAAGATGTTTTTTGTACACATTTCCTTAGTACTTAGGAGACTGTAGCTGGCCAGTGTCTGAAGTCTAATCAATAGAATTGACTTAGATCATGAAGATCTTGATAACGCAAGAGTGAAGTAGGCCAGACAGCTCTGTTGCTTATCTCATTCTTCCTGTCTCTCCTCTGGTGGCAATCATGGCTGTAGTAGACCTTCCAGGCAGGTGTCACCTTGCTTCCCAGGAGATGGTGTTACTTTCTTACCCATATCACTGAAGATCAGATTAATCAGTACCCAGAGGGAAAAATGAGATCACCACCCACAAAGTAAGAGGGAAGTGCTTTGAAAGCCCTAGTGTCCTAGAGTTGAGTGACTCTAGGACATAATAACATGATTTTTTGTCATTGAATATAATAAAGGAAAGAAGGGATTAATTGGTTGATGATGAAAGGGAGGGAATGACTATAAAGACAGAGCTTAGAGCAAAGGTGAGCAAAAGACTGGAAACAAGGACGAGGAGCCTGAGGGACAGAGCAAAGATGGGCTAGTGGTGAGCAGTGGTCCCTCTCCTTCCCACTGCTCCCTTTCTCCCCATCCTCAGCTTCTCCCTCTACCTCTCTCCCTCCTCTTCTTCACTTCTTTTCTTTCAAAAGCAAAACATAAGTCTCATTTTTGCTGTAGTTTCTCCACCTTTAAAGAGTAATTATTATCTTAAAATGCTCTAAATGCTCATCTCCTGTCTTCATTAAGAGATGACTAGGTATTTTACGTAGGTGAGACTGCCAGTTTGGAAAACTGTGTCCAAAGGTTTTATGTGACATTAGATGATATTCATTAAATGTTTTCATCTAAGATTATTTTATGAGTTATACTGCCAAAGTGACTTGCAACCCAAAACTTCCATAAAAACAAAGACATGAACAGATCAAGTGGCTTAAACAGCAGAAATTTACTTTCTCAAGGTTCTGAAGACTACAAATCCAAGATCAAGGTACATATAGAGTTGGTTTCTGGTGAGAACTCTGTTCCTGACTTACAGGCCTTCTTGCTATGTCCCCACGTGACCCTTCCTTAGTGCATACAGGGAGGGAAAAAAACAAAACAAAACAAAGAAAAACAGCAACAAAAAACTCTGGGATATCTCTTCCTGTTCTTGTAAGGACACAAGTTCTGTTAAATTATGGCCCCTATGACCTGATTTTACCTCATTATCTATTACCACTCTAAAGTCCTCATCTCTGAATTCCATCCCAAGGAGGTTAAGGCTTCAAGATATGAAATTTAGGGGAACACAGTTCAGTCTATAACAATAGCTTGAAAGTCTTTGTCATTTCTTATTTTCCTCCACTGTGGCATGTATACAATTAGCCCAGAAGTATATTCATACTTTGACACATAAGATTTTTAAAATGCCTGCAGGAAGGCATGTAGTATTCACTCACAAAATTATATTTTAGTGTGATTAGATTTGGCTTGCTTAGTTTTAAGGGCCCAGATAAAAAATTCCTTTCTTCCGTGGGTGTTTCTCTCACTCTAGTATGTGATGAGTTTTTAATGTTAAGCCATAAGTGAAGGTATTCCCCCATTTTTCATCTTGTTTTGGGAACTCATTATTTGGCAGTCACTCTGTTTGAAGCAGCAGTGAATTCAAAGATGAATAATGTGTTCTATTTGATTTCACTCCAGTGGTGAACTGGTAAAGTACTATACAGTATAAGTTCTATAATATAGGTATTCTCAAGGCACAGTTCAACTGATCACGTCATTTCATTACCTTATTATTATTTCAAAAATATACATTTTATTAGACCTTTTCCCTAGAGCAGGGTGTTCTTGTTAACATAGAGAAGAGAAGAACCAGCATAGATTAAAGCATTTTGTCCTACTTACACCTTACAGTAAACTCAAAGGAAAACATTTGACTAAGATTTAAACAAGCCAAAACAATTAACTTTATCCCAACATTCCTCATGCTCCACCATCTAAGCCACAACATCCCTGGAGAGGAGAGCTGAGGCCTCTGTCACAGGTTGTCAGTAATGTGATGAAGGCGCCTCTGTCCCTGTCTTTAAACACCTATGGAAGCTTCATAAGCATAGTTCCTATCTGTATCATTTGCTGTTCCAGCCCCAGCACTTACCCATGTTTAGTAGGTAACAGTTGATGAATACACGTTTATCCAGTGCAGTAATGAGTGAATGGACAGGTGAGTTCATCGTTCTGTGCCTTACAATGTTCCATTATAAACTCTAAAACCTTCCAAAAATAGATACGCAATATCTCAGCATAAACAGTCAACTTTAGAGTCCTCACTCCATGTTTAGTCTAAAACCGAAATTAAAAGAACCACTAATGAAGGCGAAAGAGCAGATTATACAGAAGCCATTCTAACATGATAGAGTCGACATCGACACTGGACACAAATTCAGGATTAGAGAGGGCTAAAACGGCGCTAAATAGTGCGGAAAGTGCAGGAATGACCACCAGCTAAAATGGACTTCTCTACAAAGCTCTGTTTCTTAAGTGAGGGACTCCTCAAATTCTCTAATAGTGGCTAATCTCTTAGTAATACTGATTCAAATAACATGACTCATGTCTTTCAAAAACAATGATGATGATGATTGTTGTTGTTCTAAATGCTTTATATGTGATCATTTATTGAAGCGATTGTTTTTTATTTTTTCCATTTATACTTATCAGAAGGCTGAGTTATGGAAATGTTAAAGGTTCACTTGGCCAGGAAGTGATAATATTGAGATTCCAACCAAAGAAATTCAGCACCAGAACTAACTTTCTCAAATATAGTGACCATCCTCATGGCAAACATCATAAACAATCATTTATGTCTTATTTCATGATGATCAACATATCCATACAATCACTTTTGGCTAGTGGATTAATTTGCCAGACTATTCACATATTTTTAGTTCTTTTTCTACAATGTACTTTACTATTATTGACAGTCTTTCTAAAGCTTATATAAAAATATTATTTTTAAAAATACTCAAGTCACTTTAACCTTGGAGGAGGAGAAAGAAAAGAAAACAAATAATTAACACAATGCACAAACTATTGTTTTTTGTTTTTTATTAAATTTCCTTCTTCCATTAAAAAGTTTTTTTTTAATTTTATTTTTGGCTGTGCTGGGTTTCTATTACTACATTGGCTTTTCTCTAGTTGAGAGTGAGCGGGGGCTTCTCACTGTGGCGGCTCCTCTTGCTACGGAACACAGGCTTTATGGCACCTGGGCTTCAGTGCTGCTGTACTTGCAACTCCCAGGCTTTAGTGCACAAGCTCTGTAGTTGTGATCCATAGGCTTAGTTGCTCCATGGCATGTGGGATCTTCCCAGATCAGAGATCAAATCCATGTCTCCTGCATTGGCAGGTGGATTCTTTATCACTGAGCCACCAGCGAAGCCCAACAAACTACTGTTCCCAGTACATGACCCAAAGTTGCAACTCTGAGAAGTTTCAAATAAAATTTAATTTCCTATCCTAAGTACTTCTTGTTCTGCCAGATGTCTTACCAGCATTATTTCAGGTCTCAGTATTTGTTTATGAAAATTTATCTTGTAATGTGCTTTGCTTAGTTGCGCAGTTGTGTCTGACTCTTTGTGACCCCCATGGACTGTTGCCCACCAGGCTCCTCTGTTCGTGGGGATTCTCCATGCAAGTATATTGGAGTGGGCTGCCGTGCCCTCCTCCAGGGGAGCTTCCCAATCCAGGGATGGAACCCAGGTCTTCCGCATTGCAGGCGGATTGTTTACCCTCTGAGCCACCAGGGAAGCCCATTATCTTGTAATGGAAAATTTAAATAGAGATCAGTTCTGGTGCATTATAAATCTACGATCTAAAATCACTTTGTAACTTGGCAATTTATCCAATTAGCTAAATAACACTCTTAGAACTGTGAAAAGATTTATTGACTTTTACTATTTGAGCTCTTCATGCAAACAACCTTCAAAAATACCTATTTGTAAACATTTTAATCACAAGATATATAGCATTACTCAGTGGCTGGCTGTGGGAGGAATATTAAGTTGCTAAACACTAAATCATCCCTAATAGCTAAACACCACAGTTTGCTTTTATCTTCAGAACTAATTTCCTTCCACTACATTTGCAGGGAGAGTTCTGTGACAGAAAATGCTAAGCAGATAAAGCATCATCTACCTTAACCTTGCTGAATTGCTTTAAAAATTCCATTGATTTGAGGTAATAATCTACAGGAAAAAATGATGAAACTTAATCACTAGTACTGTTTTTTAAAAATTCATTTTTGTTCATTCTCTAATCCTAAAGACATAATCCAAAGACTCTTTGAAGGAGACTTTTTAAATGAATAATATAAGTGCCACCAAAAGACATTACTTTTCCTTCAGTTAGTCATGTAATTGACTAATGAATCAAAATCAGAAAATGGAATACGTCTGAAAGTGAGTTACAGTGACATAATTAACCATTGTAAATATAAGTACTATGTTGAAGGAAAAAAAAAACAAAACAAGCCTTGACAGTGAGATAAAACCAGGTTTTGTTTCTATTTTCATTTTTTTAACTGAATTGAAAACATTGATGTTAGCTTCAGGATATGTTTATATTTTTATTTTTTGAACTGAAAATATTGTTGTTAGCTTCAGGTGTACTGCATGAGGATTTGCATATGAAATGAAATGATCATAAGTCTATTAAGCATCTGTTCCCATAAAATATTATTGCAATATTATTCAACCATATTCTCTATGCTGTATATTCTATGCCTGATTTATTTATTACTATACAATGAGATATTTGTACCTCTTCACACCCTTTGCCTACTTTGCCTGTCCCCCAGCCCCTGACAACAATCTGTTTTTTCTCTGTATCTATGAGTCTGTTTTCATTTTGCTTGTTTTGTTTCTTAGATCCCACATATGAGTGAGACTAGCTGGTAACTATCTTTCTCTGCCTGACTCACTTCACTTAGCATAATACCATCTAGATTTGTTCATGTTGACCTAAGTGCTAAGAATTTTTATATCTTGTAATATTATATTACTTCCGCCTTTTCCCCTTCTATTGGCCATGAAGTAATGGGGCCAGATTCCAAAGGTGGAAGTGTAACAGATTTCCTCTTGGCTCTAAAATCACTGCGGATGATGACTGCAGCCATGAAATCAGAATACAATTGCCTCTTGGCAGGAAAGCTATGACAAACCTAGACAGTGTGTTGAAAAGCAGAGGCATTACTCTGCTGACAAAGGTCCATATAGTCAAGGCTATGGTTTTCCCAGTGGTCACATGCAGTTGTGAGAGCTGGGCCATAAGTAAGGCAGAATGCCAAAGAACTGATGCTTTTGAAATGTGGTGCTCTACTTCTGAAAGTCCCTTGGACCTCAAGAAGATAAAACCAGCCAATCTTAACGTAAATCAACCCTGAATACTCATTGGAAGGACTAATGCTGAAGCTGAAGCTCCATTGTTTTAGTCATCTGATGTGAACAGCTGACTTACTGGAAAATTCCCTGATGCTGGGAAAGATTGAGGGCAGAAGGAGAAGAGGGTGTCGAGGATGAGATGGCTGGATGGCATCACCAATGCACTGGACATGAACTTGGGCAAATTTTGAGAGATGATGAGGGACATGAACTTGGGCAAATTTTGAGAGATGGTGAGGGACAGGGAGGACTGGTGTGCTGTCATCCAAGGGGTTGCAAAGAGTCAGACACAACTGGACGACTGAAAAATGACAATATTACATTATATATACATATATATATGGAGAAGGCAATGGCAACCCACTCCAGTACTCTTGCCTGGAAAATCCCATGGGCTGAGTGACTTCACTTTCATACATACAAACATATATATATATGTATGTATATACGTATATATGTGTATATGTATACGTATGTATATGTATATATATGCATATATAATATCTTTATTCTTCTACTAGGTTACTGTCATACTTTGGTTATTGAACAGTGCCATAATGAACATTGGAGGGTATATACTTTTTTGAATTAATATATTTTTGGGGGGTAAATATTCAGAGGTAAAATTGCTTGATCATATTGAAGTTTTATATTTAATTTTCAAAGGAATGTGGATTGTTCTCCATAGTGGCCACAACAGTTTACAGTCCCATCAGTGGTGTGGAAGGTTTATACTTTCTCCACATCCTTACCAACATTTGTTATTTCTTGTATTCTCTTTTTTTTTCAAATGAGGCCTAATCAATTAACAATATTGTATTAGTTTCAGGTGTACAGCAAAGTGATTCAGTTAAATATGCATATAAGAGAAGACTCTGCACATGGACATCACCAGATGGTCAACACCGAAATCAGATTGATTATATTCTTTGCAGCCAAAGATGGAGAAGCTCTATACAGTCAACAAAAACAAGACCAGGAGCTGACAGTGGCTCAGATCATGAACTCCTTATTGCCAAATTCAGACTTAAAATGAAGAAAGTAGGGAAAACCACTAAACCATTCAGGTATGACCTGAATCAAATTCCTTATGATTATGCAGTGGAAGTGACAAATAGATTTAAGGGACTAGATTTGATAGATAGAGTGATGAACTATGGATGAAGGTTCATGACATTATACAGGAGACAGGTATCAAAACCATTCCCATGGAAAAGAAATGCAAAAAAGCAAAATGGCTGTCTGAGGAGGCCTTACAAATAGCTGTGAAAAGAAGACAAGCAAAAAGCAAAGGAAAAAAGGAAAGATACAAGCATCTGAATGCAGAGTTCCAAAGAATAGCAAGAAGAGATAAGAAAGACTTCTTCAGTGATCAAAGCAAAGAAATAGAGGAAAACAACAGAATGGGAAAGACTAGAGATCTCTTCAAGAAAATTAGAGACAATGAGGGAACATTTCATGCAAAGATGGGCTTGACAAAGGACAGAAATCGTATGGACCTAACAGAAGCAGAAGATATTAAGAGGAGGTGACAAGAATACACAGAAGAACTGTACAAAAAAGATCTTCACAACCAAGATAATCATGATGGTGTGATCACTCACCTAGAGCCAGTCATCCTGGAATGTGAAGCCAAATGGGCCTTAGAGAGAATCACTACGAACAAAGCTAGTGGAGGTGATGGAATTCCAGTGGAGCTGTTTCAAATCCTGAAAGATGATGCTGTGAAAGTGCTGCACTCAATACGCCAGCAATTTGGAAAACTCAGCAGTGGCCACAGGACTGGAAAAGGTCAGTTTTCATTCCAATCCCAAAGAAAGTCAGTGCCAAAGAATGCTCAAACTACTGCACAATTGCACTCATCTCACATGCTAGTAAAGTAATGCTCAAAATTCTCCAAGCCAGTCTTCAGCAATATGTGAACTGTGAACTTCCTGATGTTTAAGCTGTTTTTAGAAAAGGCAGAGGAACCAGAGATAAAATTGCCAACATCCACTGGATTATGGAAAAAGCAAGAGAGTTCCAGACAAACATCGATTTCTGCCTTATTGACTATGCCAAAACCTTTGACTGTGTGGATCACAATAAACTGTGGAAAATGCTGAAAGAGATGGGAATACCAGACCACCTGACCTGCCTTTTGAGAAATCTTTATGCAGGTCAGAAAGCAACAGTTAGAACTGGACATGGAACAACCGACTGGCTCCAAATAGGAAAAGGAGTACGTCAAGGCTGTATATTGTCACCCTGCTTATTTAACTTATATGCAGAGTACATCATGAGAAATGCTGGGCTGGAAGAAATACAAGCTGGAATCAAGATTGCCAGGAGAAATATCAATAACCTCAGATATGCAGATGACACCACCCTCATGGCAGAAAGGGAAGAGGAACTTAAAAACCTCTTGATGACAGTGAAAGAGGAGAATGAAAAAGTTGGCTTAAGGCTCAAGATTCAGAAAACAAAGATCATGGCATCTGGTCCCATCACTTCATGGGAAATAGATG
>SJYG01000174.1:1843970-1857499 GCA_006410535.1 Litocranius walleri | reverse complement strand
TCCAAATAGGAAAAGGAGTACGTCAAGGCTGTATATTGTCACCCTGCTTATTTAACTTATATGCAGAGTACATCATGAGAAATGCTGGGCTGGAAGAAATACAAGCTGGAATCAAGATTGCCAGGAGAAATATCAATAACCTCAGATATGCAGATGACACCACCCTCATGGCAGAAAGGGAAGAGGAACTTAAAAACCTCTTGATGACAGTGAAAGAGGAGAATGAAAAAGTTGGCTTAAGGCTCAAGATTCAGAAAACAAAGATCATGGCATCTGGTCCCATCACTTCATGGGAAATAGATGGGGAAACAGTGGAAACAGTATCAAACTCTATTTGGGGGGGCTCCAAAATCACTGCAGATGGTGATTGAAGCCATGAAATTGAAAGACTCTTATTCTTTGGAAGGAAAGGTATGACCCACCTAGATAGCATATTGAAAAGCAGAGACATTACTTTGCCGACTAAGGTCCGTCTAGTCAAGGCTATGGTTTTTCCACTGGTCATGTATGGCTGTGAGAGTTGGACTGTGAAGAAGGCTGATCGGCGAAGAATTGATGCTTTTGAACTGTGGTGTTGGAGGAGACTCTTGAGAATCCCTTGGACTGCAAGGAGATCTAAATAATCCATCCTAAAGGAGATCAGTCCTGAGTGTTCATTGGAAGGACTGATGCTGAACCTGAAACTCCAATACTTTGGCCCCCTGATGTGAAGAACTGACTCATTGGAAAAGATTCTGATGCTGGGAGGGATTCAGGGCAGGAGGAGAAGGGGACAACAGAGAATGAGATGGCTGGATGGCATCACCAACTTGATGGACATGAGTTTGGGTAAACTCCAGGAGTCGGTGATGGACAGAACGGCCTGTTGTCCCTTCATTCATGGGGTTGCAAAGAGTTGGACACAACTGAGCTTCTGAACTGAACTGAACGGAACCACCTTTTTCTTTTGATAACTGGAAGATATTTTTCTTTGTCTGTGAGTCCGTTTCTGTTTTGTATGTTCTGTTGTACCACTTTTTAAAGATTCCATGTATGAATGATACCATATATTTTTCTTTGTTTGACTTACTTCACTTAGTATGATAATTTCCAGGCCCATTAGTGTGTTGCAAGTGGCATTATTGCATCCGTTTTTATGGCTGAGTAATGTTTCATTGTTTATATGTACCACATTTTCTTTAATCATTCCTCTGTTGATGTACACTTAGGTAGCTTCCATATCTTGATTGTTGTAAATAATGCTGCGATGAACGTAAGAGTGTGTGCATTTCTGAATTAGAGTTTTCTCCAGAAATGCCCAAGAGTAGGATTGCTATATCATATGGTAGTCTTGTTTCAGTTTTTTAAGGAACCTCCATACTGTTCTCCATAGTGGCTGCACCAATTTACATTCCCACCAACAGAATAAGAGAGTTCCTCCTTCTCCACACTCAGTCCAGTTCAGTTCAGTTCAGTCACTCAGTCATGTCTGACTCTTTGTGACCCCATGAACTGCAGCACGCCAGGCCTCCCTGTTCATCACCATCTCTTGGAGTTCACTCAGACACGTCCACCGAGTCCGTGATGCCATCCAGCCATCTCATCCTCTGTCGTCCCCTTCTCCTCCTGCCCCCAATCCCTCCCAGCATCAGAGTCTTTTCCAATGAGTCAGCTCTTCACATGAGGTGGCCAAAGTACTGAAGTTTCAGCTTTAGCATCATTCCTTCCAAAGAAATCCCAGGGCTGATCTCCTTTAGGATGGACTGGTTGGATCTCCTTGCAGTCCAAGGGACTCTCAAGAGTCTTCTCCAACACCACAGTTCAAAAGCATCAATTCTTCGGCTATCAGCCTTCTTCACAGTCCAACTCTCACATCCAGCATTAATTATTTCCAGATGTTTGATGATGGCCATTTTCAGTGATATGATGTGATACCTCATTCTAGTTTTGATTTGTATATCTTTAATAAGAGATGTTAAGATGTTAAACATCTTTCATGTGCTTATAGGCCATCTGGCATATCTGGAGATATGAATAGTTAGGTCTTCTGCCCATATTTTGATTTTTAAAAATATATTATTATTTTTATATTATTAATATATTAAGTGGTATATATTAATATTAATATATTATTTTATATTATTAATATATTAAGCTGTATAAGATATTTGCATATTTTCTCCCATTCTAAAGATTGTCTTTTCATTTAGTTTATGATTTCCTTTGCTGTGCAAAGGTTAGAAGTCTGTTTGATTCCTATTTGTTTATTTTTGTTTTTATTCCATTTGCCTTGAGAGATTGATCTAAAGAAGTATTGCTATAATTTATATCAGAGGATGTTTTCCCTATGCTTTCTTCTGAAATTTTTATGGTGTCATGTCTTATATTTAAGTCTTTAGCAATTTTGAGCTATTTTTCTGTATGGTTGGGCTTCCCTGATAGCTCAGTTGGTAAAGAATTTGCCTGCAATGCAGGAGACTGCAGTTTGATTCCTGGGTTGGGAAGATCCTCTGGAGAAAGGAAAGGTTACCCACTCCAGTATTCTGGCCTAGAGAATTCCATGGACTACAGTCCGTGAGTTCGTGTAGAGTTTGACATGACTGACTGACTTTCACATGATTTGAAGGAGTCTCCTAACTTCTTTGATTTAGGCATGACTGCCCAAATTTCCCAGCACCACTTGCTGAAGACACGTCTTTTCTATTGCGTATTCTTGTCTCCTTTGTCAAAGACTAATTGACTACGATTAGTGGGTTTATCTCTGGGCTTTTTATTCTGTTTCATTGATCTATATATCTGTTTTTGTGCCAATACCACAGTGTTTTGATTACTATAGCCTTGTAGTATTGTCTGAAGTCTGGGAAGGTTATGCCTTCAGCTTTGCTCTTTCTCCTGAAGATTGTATTGGAAATTCAGGGTCATTTTTGGCTCCATATATATTTTAGAACTATTTGTTCCAGTTCTGTGAAAAATGCCATGGGTAACTTGACAGCGACTGCATTATATCTGTAGATTGCTTTGGATAGTTTGGCCCTTTTAACTGTATTTATTTAAGCCATCTTTTATTTCCTTTATGAATGTTTTATAACTTTCACTGTTAATGTTCCATAACTTTCAATGAAAGACTTATAGTCTTTCACCATTCACCATCTTGGTGAAATGTTTATTACTAGGTGGATTTTTTTTAATGCAGTTTTGTTTAGCTTGCTTTTATTTTTTATATAAATTTATTTATTTTAATTGGAGGCTAATTACAATACTGTATTGGTTTTTCTATACATTGATGCAATTTTAAAAGAATTATTTTTAACATTCACTTTCTGATATTTCATTGTTAGTGTAAAGGAGTGCAACAGATTTCTGTATGTTAATATTCTACCCTCCTGCCTTGTTGAATTTGTGTATTAGTCCTAATAGTTTTAGTTTGGTATCTCTAGGGTTTTCTATATAGGGTATCATGTCATCTGCATATACTAATAACAATAGTTTTACCTCTTCCTTTTTTGTTTTGACATCTTTTATTTTGTTTTCAGTCTGATTGCTGTAGCTAGGGCTTATAACACTATGTTGCATAGTAGTGAGAGCAGTCATCTTGTCTTTTTCCAGATTTTATGGGAATGCTTTCTGCTTTTCACCATTGAGTGTTATGTTGACTGTGGGTTTGTCATAAATAGGTTGTATTATCTTGAGATACGTTCCACTTACACTCCCTTTGGTTAGAATTTTTATAAAGAATGGACAATGCTTTTCTGGCATCTATTGAGATGACAGTGTGGTTTCTGCTTTTCCTTTTGTTGATGTGTTATATCAAATTGATTGATCAGTTTTGTTGAATCATCCTTGTAACCCTGGGATGATTCCAACTTGATCATAGTGTGTGATCATTTTTATGTGTTGTTAGATTCAATTTCCTAATATTTTGTTAGGGATTTTTGAATCTATATTTATCAGAGACATTGGCCTGTAATCTATCTTTACACTTAATGATACTAGAAGAAACAAAGGTTACAAGTAGTAAAAAAAAGTAAATAATAAAGATAGCCGCAGAAATAGATGAAATTTGTGACTAAACAGGCAATAGAAAAATAAATAAAACTAAGAACTGGTTCTTTGAAAAAAATAAACAAAATTGATAGTAATTTTATCTAGATTCATCAAGAAATAAAAACAGACTGCTCAAATAAATAAAATCAGCACTCAAAGAGAAGTTACATATAATATCACAGAAACATAAAGAATAATGAAAGACTATGGATGATTAAATATCAACAAATTGGACAATCTGAAAGAAAGGAATAAATTCCTGGAAACATACAATCTTTCAAGATTGAATAATAAAGAAAGAAAATCTTAATAGACTGATTACTATTAAGGAGATTTAATCAGTACTCAAAACACTCCAACAAACAGAAATACAGGTCCAAATGGCTTTAGTGGAGAAACTTACCAAACATTTAAAGAATTTTTAATATCTATCTTTCTCAAACTCTTCCAAAAATCTGAAGAAGAAGGAAGGCTTTTAAATTCGTTTTATGTGGCCAGCATTACTTTGATACTAAAACCAGAAAAAGACATCACAAAAAAGAAAATAGCTATATTCCTAATGCAGAAATTCTCAACAAAATATTATCAAGCCGAATTTAACAATAGATTAAAAGGCTCAAACATCATGATCAGTTCAGTTCAGTTCAGTTGCTGAGTCGTGTCCAACTCTTTGAGACCCCATAAATCGCAGCATGCCAGGCCTCCCTGTCCATCACCAACTCCCAGAGTTCACTCAAACTCACATCCATCGAGTCTGTGATGCCCTCCAGCCATCTCATCCTCTGTTGTCCCCTTCTCCTCCTGCCCACAATCCCTCCCAGCATCAGAGTTTTTTCCAGTGAGTCAACTCTTCACATGAGGTGGCCAAAGCACTGGAGTTTCAGCTTCAGCATCATTCCCTCCAAAGAAATCTCAGGACTGATCTCCTTCAGAATGGACTGGTTGGATCTCCTTGCAGTCCAAGGGACTCTCAACAGTCTTCTCCAACACCACAGTTCAAAAGCGTCAATTCTTTGGTGCTGAGCTTTCTTCACAGTCCAACTCTCACATCCATACATGACCACAAGAAAAACCATACCATAGCCTTGACTAGACGGACCTTTGTTGGCAAAGTAATGTCTCTGCTTTTAACTATGCTATCTAGGTTGGTCATAACTTTCCTTCCACGTGATGTTTATTCCAGTGATGCAAGGATAGTTCAACATTAACAAATCAATCAACATGAGCCATCACATTAACAAAATGAAAGATAAATATCATATGACCAATAGATGCAGGAAAAGCATTTCACAGAATTCAACATCCAGTTTTGATAATTCTCAACAGAATAAGAATAGAGGCAATGAGCCTCAACTTAGTCCATATATGGCAAATTCACATTTATCATACTTAACAGTAAATATCAAATGTAATAGTAAAAATCTGAAAGCTTTTCCTCTGAGATCAAAAATAAAGCATATTTGCCCACTCTCTCCACTTCTTTTCAGCATAGTAGTGAGGTTATATCCACAGCAATTAGACAACAAAAAGAAATAAGAAACAACGTTGGGAAGAAAATTTAAACTGTCCCTATTAAGTACTTTTATATGTACCCCATTATATGGGGTACATATAGTGCTATATGTTCAGTATAGCACTGTTTACAATAACCAGGACATGCTGCTGCTGCTGCTAAGTCACGTCAGTCGTTTCCAACTCTGTGCGACCCCATAGACGGCAGCCCACTAGGCTCCCCAGTCCCTGGGGTTCTCCAGGCAAGAACACTGGAGTGGGTTGCCATTTCCTTCTCCAACCAGGACATGAAAACAACCTAAATGTCATCAACAGAGAAATGGATAAAGAAGATGTGGCACAAAATTACAATGGAACATTACTCAGCAATTAAAAGGAATGAAATTGTGCCATTTGTAAAGATGTAGATGGACAGATGTCATTCAGAGTGATGAAGAAAGAGAAAAACAAATGTTACACATCAATGTATATATGTGGAATCTAGAAAAATGGTACATATGAACCTATTTGCAAAGCAGAAATAGAAACACAGATGTAGAGAACAAACATATGGACACCAGGGAGAAAAAATAGAGGATGAATGGGAGATTGGATTGACATATATACACTACTCTGTATAAAATAGATAACTAATAAGGACCTGCTGTATAGCACAGGGAGCTCCACTCAGTGCTCTGTGGTGATCTAAATGGGAAGGAAACCCAAAAAGAGGGAATATATGTGTATGCATAGCTGATTCACTTTGCTGTATGGCAGAAACTGATACAGACTTGTAACTCAACTATACTCCAATAAAAATTTTAAATAAATAACAATAAATAAAATTTCCCAACATGTTCCCTTGCTTGAATCTAAGCAATTTTCCAAACTGTCTAGTGTAGTTGGAGTCTTGTCCAGAACAGGGGATAGGGCAACATCCCTGGGATAAACCATGTCAGGAGCTTGTCTTGGACTGTGGAAATGGTTCTGGTGGCAAAGAGGTGTGCACAGGGAGAAAAGTATATGAGTAAATACATCAAGCATGATGGGAGTTAGGTTACAAAAGACAGTTAAAAATATAAAAATGAATAAGGTTAGGATTAACCATGGCACTGGATTAGACCCCAAGGTCACACTGTGATCTCAAGGTTGTTAACATCTATATAGAAGACAAATATGGAAATAGATATAGATGTGTGTGTATATGAATTTGTTTTCCAGCTCTGTTTGATGAAAGAAATTAGAATAATGCTACCTCAAGAGCCAAGAATTAATGATCCTTGAACTAGAGTTGAAGTAGAGAAATTACAAGATGAACCTTGTACATTCTACTGGGCCAGAATGTGAGAAAGTACTTTAAAGATAATGAGAATTGTCAAAATGGCATAGGAGATAGCTTGAAGGATTTCCCACTGGCTAAGTCTGGGAAATACTAAGCTTAAAAATAAATAATGATAATAATGAATTGTGACACATTGAGTTAAACAGGAATTTATGAGTCCTCATTGATATAAATCAACGTATAAGGAAGAGAGGTGAGCTCTCTCTTACAGCTGAGTACCCACTAATAAATATAAATAGAATGATAGAAATAGAAAACCACCATTTGGCTGGTTTTTATAGTAATAATGGATTCAGACAAAGAACTGGCAGTAACGGCTAAAATCAATAGATCAAAGTTTGATGTGGAATAGTATATTTATATAGTGACAAAATATCTTCTGTTTAATTCTATGTAATTATTATGAACAAGTAAAATATTAATTAACTTACCAGTACAGAAAAGCCCAGGATCACTGTAACAAAGTGAAAAATTTAATATCACCAAAAACAGAACAACTCAACCTCATGTTCTCCCAATGCAATGAGAACAGGCAATTATTTATATAGAACTTCTGCCGCAGACTGTAATACTTATCAAAATACCCAAGTAATAAAAAGCAAAAAGTAAAAGGAATTGTTTCAGATTGAAGGAGAATAGGGATATAATAACTAAATAAAATATATTATCAAAGAAGGATTGTGAATCTATAGAGAAAACTACTAAGCTAGTTTGTGAAATTGAAATAACAGGGCCTGCAACATTAGTTTTTCAATTTTGAGTTTGTTTTGTAGTTATGTAGGAGAGTGTTGTTTTATTCAGGAAATAAATGTAAGCATTAGGGGTGAAGTGGCAGTGTATTCACATCTTGCTTTCAAATGGTTTATAAATAAAAGGTGTGTGTGTGTCTGCAAAGAGAGAAGGAAGGGGGAATTTGAAAACATACATGATCCATCACAGTGCCTCTGAATGTGCAAGACTGTCATTACAAGCCTTACCATCGGGATGGCTAATTCCTTCCACTTAGTTTCCTTTTTCAAATTGGTTTTGGCTCTTCTAGGCATTCCCCTGTATATTTAAATCTTAGAATGAATTTGTTTGTCTATAAAAATGATGGTTGAGATTTTTGTAGGAATTGCATTCAATTTCGGGAGAATTCCAATATGTGTCTCCAATTCATGAAAGCAGTGTATCTTTCCATACATGAAAGTCTTCTTTCTTTTCTGTTTAATTTTCCAATTTTTAACATGTAGACCTTGGACATATTTTCTTAAATTTATACCTAAGTATTTCACTTTTGTTAAAGCAGTTGTAAATGGTACTGTGTGTTTACAATTTCTGCTTACACTCGTTCATTGTTATCATGTAGAAATGTCTACGCAGACAATCTGATCATCATCTGGTCAGACTAGAGACAATTTTATTTCTCTCCCACAGTATATTACTTTTATTTATTTATCTTTTTGCCTTACTGCAGTGGCTAGTATTTCAGTACTCTTGGACATGGGCAGAGAGAGCAAATGTAACTGCCTTGTTTCTGATCTGTGAGGAAAGTGCTTAGTCTTTCACCAGAAAGTAAGTGTTAGCTGTAAGATTTTGAATATATTTTTTAAAAATGAGGTTGAGGAAGTTTCCCACTATTCCTAATTGTTAAAGTAATCAAACAAGCAACCCTTAGACTGAGGTGGCTCGAAGCAAGCCCAAACTTAGACTAATTTCTTATAAAAGTCTCAAGATTAAGGCATTTGAACCTAAGAACAAATGGCTTACTAGGCTTTTCCAAATAAGTTAATCATTTCATCTCTGGCCGTTCAAATGATGTCCTTGTGTTGCTTATGCATCCACAGTGTGAATCCCTTTCCCTGCTTCCTGTGGGTGGAGTGTTCGGAAACACTTTCAGTTTGGTGTTGCCTCATTCAAGTAAACTCGTTAAGAGCTGTGCCTCAGTTTACCTTTTAGCAAAAAGATTTTAACATTAATAGGTGAATTTTTTAAAAAATGCTTTCATTGCTTCAAATTACATAATAACAAAATGTTCTTTATTCTATTGATAGTATGTATTACAGTGAGGCATACTTGAAATAAATCCCACTTAGTCATGTGTTATTTTCTTTTTATACACGATTGGCTTTAGGTTAGAAGGCAATGGCACCCCACTCCAGTACTCTTGCCTGGAAAATCCTATCGATGGAGGAGCCTGGTAGACTGCAGTCCATGGGGTCGCTGAGAGTTGGACATGACTCAGAGACTTCACTTTCACTTTTCATTTTCATATATTGGAGAAGGAAATGGCAACCCACTCCAGTGTTCTTGCCTGGAGAATCCCAGGGACTGGGGAGCCTAGTGGGCTGCCGTCTATGGGGTCGCACAGAGTCGGACACGACTGAAGCGACTTAGCAGCAGCAGCGGCAGGGTTTAGTTTGCTAAACTTGTACACAACTCTTTCACCTCTAAGTTCATGGGTGATACTGGTTTGTTCATTTTGTATGATAGTGTACTCTTTTCATATCAAGTTTTGATATCAAAGTCATGCTTGTCTCTTAAAATGAATTGGGAAGTGTTACTACCTCTTGTATTTTCTTGAAGAAATTGTGTAAAATCAGTACTACTTCTTTGAATGTTTGGTAAAATTCTCCAGTAGATTCCAGTGGACCTGGAAATGTCTTTCTTTTATACATTTTTCTTATAATTATGAATTGAGTTTCCTTAATAGTTACAGGCTATGTGAATGGCCTGTTTCCTATTTATTGTGTTATGCTTGTTCTTTCAGAGGAATTGATCTACTGGTTGTAACATTTATGTGTGTATGGTTGCTCACTGCATGCATGTGTGCTTGGTTGCTTCAGTCATATCCGACTCTTTGTGACACTGTAGACTGTAGCCCTCCAGGCTCCTCTCTCCATGGGATTCTCCAGGCAAAAACACTGGAGTGGGTTGCGTGCCCTCCTCCAGGGAATCTTCCTCATCCAGGAGTCAAACCCAGATCTCTTGCACTGCAGGTGGATTCTTTACCACTGAGCCACTGGGGAAGCCCATGGTTGCCCATGGGCTTCCCTTATTATCATTTGACACCTGCAGGTTTTGTAGTGTTGTGCCTGTTCCATTCTTACAGTTAGTAATTTCTGTCTTTTTATAAATGACTGTGGGACTTCTCTCATAGTCCAGTGACAGAGACTCCATGCTTCCACTACAGGGGGCACAGGTTTGTGATCCCTGGTCTGGGAACTAAGACCCTGCATGCTGTGCAGTGAGGCCAAAAAGGAAAAGAAAAAAAAAACGGCAGTCTTACTAGAGCCTTCATCATTTTATTGCTTAAAAACCAACTTTCTGTTTCATAGACTTTCTTTCTCTTGCTTTCTTATTTTTCAGTTTTAATAATTTCTGTACATCTCTTTATGCCCTTCGTTCTATTTACTTTGCATTTACTTTGGGCTGCTTTTTCTAATTTCTAATGTGGAAGTTTATGGTATTGATTTGGGACTTTTCTTCTTTTCCAGGGTTTGCATGTACTGCTGTAAAATTCCCCCTCAGCATTGATTTAGCTTCAGTCTACAAATTTTAAACAGGGTGGGAATGTTGAGAAAAGCTTTGGTTTTGCCTTGTGAGAAGCCAGGGCTATTTCTGTCTTCAGTGACTTCACCAGTCAAGGCAGCACCAGGCTCCTTCTTCCCCAGCTGCCAATCATCTGAGGGGTCCTGCCTGGGACAAGTAGGAACTTGTTTATGAGAGGGAAACATCAGAATGTTCACAGAGTTTAAATAAGTTCATATTAAACTCCCTGGTGAGAAACAAAGCTACTTTTTAAAATGTCTGCCCAGAAATTTAATAAAGCATCTTCACTCCCTATTTAATCTGATTATGCTCTATCAGATTTTAAATCATGCCATCTGGCACTTAAGGTATACTTGGCTACCTTGTATTAAAAGGTTTAACATTTGGTTGACGTTAGTCTTACAAGGAAGGTTTTACCTGATTTTCCATTTTCTTTTTTCTGGGTTTTAGTGTATATTCTTGAATGTTTTTCAATTATCTGTGAGTGTACGACATTTTTTAAATTAATGCAAATATGTAGATATCCTTTATTTAAAACATGAGTAAATTAATATAGGGCTTCCTAAATGGCACTAGTGGTAAAGAACCCGCCTGTCAATGTAGGAGAAGTAAGAGACGAGGGTTCAGTCCCTGGGTAGGGATGATCCCCCTGGAGGAGGGTGTGAAAACCCACTCCAGTATTCTTCCCTGGAGAATCTCATGGACAGAGGAGCCTGGTGGGCTACGGTCCATGGGGTTGCAAAGAGTTGGACATGACTGAAGCGACTTAGCACAGCACAAGTTAATACTTGTTAACAAGTTAACACTCATTTAATAGACTCTGTCTCTATCCTTTCTTCTCAAGCCATCAAGATATTTTGTAATTTATGATAAAGAGTTTGTTGACAGCAGAAAAGGTTACTTTTGTTTTTAATCTTTGTATTATGACAGGGAGCTAATATGAAATGACAACAATTCATTGCAAAAAAAACTTTCATCAGAGGCAATCAATGAAAGAGCTAATATTAGTCTAATGAAATAAGCCTCAAAATGAGTATTTGCAGTGGCTGGGAGAAGTTCCACTGAGACAGATGGAAAGGGTAGACTGTGTCAAGCCAGGACACCAAAAATGCTACCTGCCAGATGCTGAGCTGTAATGAGTACTCCCAATTTAAAAGTTATGCTTTATTTTCACATTATATACATAACTTCCTGTTTTCTTGCTAGAGACTGACAGGTATAATACTGGTTGTCTTCTGAAGATAAATGGTCTTTGCATCTGCTGAAAGGATGTGAGTGGTCATTTCCTAAAGCAGGTGCCTGACTTGATGGCTGGCAGCCTTCTAGAACACATGGCCTTTTGCCTTCAGGGAACTCAGCCCACCAAAAAAAGGGAAAAAAATGGACAGTAGCTGTGCTCCCAACAGAGAAACCGATTCTGATGGTGGTGGCCTGAGTTACCCCAAAGTTAAAGTGTTCATTCATTCAGTCATGTCCAACTCTCTTAGCCTGTCAGGCTCCTATGTCCGTGGAATTCCCCAGACAAGAATCCCGAAGTGGGCATCCATCCCTTTCTCCAGGGGAATCATCCCTACCCAGGGACTGAACCTGGGTCTTCCGCATTGTGGGCAGATTCCTTACTATCTGAGCATGAGGGAAGCCTGAATTACACCAAGAAAAAGCCGATTTTGTATCAGAAGAGTAGCTTGGCCAAGTTCCATTAGGCTCAGAGGGGCCTTGTCACTGGAGTCTCCTCAGGATGCTGCCTGGGAAAGGACGCAGAAACAGGGCCAGCCCAGGTGCTGGGTCCATCCCCGAGGGATGCAGGACTGCCACACTACAGTCGCGCTTCTGGGTTGCCTTTTTAGTACTTTGAAAACCCATGCAGAACATCTAAACTTCTCTATTTTAAATTTAGGGATATACACACATGGGGTTCATTTATAATAAAATGTCGAATGCATTTAAAGCAAAATCACAGCATTACAACAAGAAGACTTACCTGATTGATGGCTGTAATAATTGAGGGGAGTGCTTGCCCTGCAGGCCAAAGCTTCCTCTGACACTTTGGTATGTTTTCTCTTGTTAGCTTTTGGGGAACAGGGAATGTTAAGATAGTTGCTGGTGTTAAAGGTAGTTTATTGTAAGTTAATCATTTATTTATGGCATTGATTTTTAATTATCTCAAAATATGATCATTATAGAGATATAACAGTATACAGAAAAGCAAGTATTAATATAACAGGAAAATATAACTGAACCTAATACTCTAGAAACAAAGATATGTATATAATTTCATGTTTCATCATGAATAATTAATTATGTGTATGTTCTTAGGTTATTATAACTATTTAACTAAAGTGGCATCTCTTACTCTACTGTATACAATTGGAAGATACTTTATAATTTGTTTTCTTTTTTTTTCTTCTTTTAGATGTGATTACATAGAAAAAATTGTGTAACATTTCATATTCAATGAATGGTTTTGACTGATTCATGTATCATTTATGAAATTAAAAATAGAATACATTTTTTTATTTTATTCTACTTTACATTACTGTATTGGTTTTGCCATATATTGACATAAATCAGCCACAGGTCTACATGAGCTCCCAATCCTGAAACCCCCTCCCACCTCCCAGCCCATATCATCTCTCTGGATCATCCCTGTGCACCAACCCCAAGCATCCTGTATCCTGTATCGAACATAAACTGGCACTTCATTTCTTACATGATAGTATACATGTTTCAATGCCATTCTCCCAAATCATCCCACCCTCTCTCTCTCCCACAGAGTCCAAAAGTCCATTCTATACATCTGTATCTCTTTTGTTGTTTCACATACAGGGTCAACATTACTATCTTTCTAAATTCCATATATATGTGTCAGTATACTGTATTGGTGTTTTTCTTTCTGGCTTACTTCACTCTGTATAATCGGCTCCAGTTTCATCCATCTCATTAGAACTGAGTCAAATTTATTCTTTTTAATGGCTGAGTAATACTCTACTGTGTATATGTACCACAGCTTTCTTATCCATTCATCTGCTGATGGACATCTAGGTTGTTTCCATGTCCTGGCTATTATAAACAATGCTGCAATGAACATTGGGATATATGTGTCTCTTTCAATTCTGGTTTCCTTGGTGTGTATGCCCAGCAG
>SJYG01000174.1:1815912-1838585 GCA_006410535.1 Litocranius walleri | reverse complement strand
AAAAAAAAAAAAAAGATTGATCATAAAATTAGTAAAGGACTATCTGGCCCTTTCTCTGGCATTGTGGGCTGTGTGAGGTCATTACCAAGGCAGTTCCCTCTGTTGTTTAACTTCCTCTGTTTGCTAGTCTCTTCAGTGTCTGATTTCTGTCTTGACACAGGGAGGGCGGTGGTGGACTCTATGCTGTGCTTGCCCCTTCTCGTGGCGCACACCACTCAGGTTCTACATTGCTCTGACGGGTAACTGAGGCCGGCCCTAGGCTTCATGCACCTCCCCAGTCTAAGCCACTCAGACTCGGTGCTCAGGAAGCCCTCCGAGGTGCAGATTTGGTTGGGCCTGCGTTTTGTGCCCTTCCCTGATCCGTGTAGCTAGGGAGTTTGGCGAGCGCAATTGCAGTGACTTAAGGCCTTTCTGTGTTGCTCCGTTTCCTAGGAGTACCGCTAGGGCTCCTTCTCAGGTGGACGATGACTGTCTAGAGCCCCCAGAAGTCTTGGTTGGCAAAGAAACCTGCTTGCAATTTGGTAGGTAATGTCTCTCTTGGGCTGCGATTGCCCCCTTCCAGCCCTTAAGGCTCCGGCTGTCTGTCACTGGAGGGGATGGTCTGTGGCCGGCTATTTCCAATCCGTCCTTTGTTCTGTGCATGGTCCTGGCAGTGTCTTAGGTTCAAGTGTTTCGCGTGGTAGCTATCCCACAGTCTGGTTTGCTGTTTTTGAAGCCAATGATCTGCTTTGCTAGATGCCTGATGTCCTCTGCCAGCATTCAGAAGTTGTTTTGTGGAATTTACTCAGCGTTGAAATGTTCTTTTAATGAATTAGTTAGGGAGAAAGTGGTCTCCCTGTCCTATTCCTCCGCCATCTTTGGACCGCCCCTCTATAATTTGTTTTCATTTATGGAATATTCTTCTGTTTTGAGATACGTTGGTAAAATTTGTGAATGGCCAAGAATATTTTTATTTAACTCTTATGGAAAATAAATACTTTTTAATTTTTAAGATTAAAAAATAATGTGATAAGTAATTGAGAAATGCATTCAACTATTGCTAGAAATTCTATTTTTGGGCCCAGTGTTTGGAATTACTTAGAACAATACCTTAGAATTATTTATATATAGGTAAAACTTAAATGTCTAAAATTTATATATAAATGCTATTTATTTTTTTTTAAATTACAATACTGTATTTGTTTTGCCATACATTGACATGAATCAGCCACAGGTGAACACAATCTCCCAATGCCGAAGCCCCTTCCCACCTCCCACCCCATACCATCTACCTGAATCATCCTGTGCACCAGCCCCATGCATCCTGCATCCTGCATTGAACATAGACTGGCACTTCGTTTCTTACAAGATAGTATACATGTTTCAATGCCATTCTCCCAAACCATCCCACCCTTTCCCTCTCCCCCAGAGTCCCAATTTAGCCAAACTACTGAATGATCTAAGATATAAAATTATAATATGAATTTATAGTATAATTATATTGATGGTATTAGTATAGTAATATCAGATATAATTGAAGAATGCTAGATATTTAAGTTAAAAGTTGTCACTATATTGTTATGTATATATTAATATTTCAAATACGATTTTTTGTGAATGGATTGTTCATGTATTTTTCTTGATGTCTTTCTACTGTTCTGTTGTTTCCCAGATTCATGGGATTCAATATCATCAAGATTATAGCTTTCTGTTTGTCTTATATTTGTTTTGTTTCTGTTTGCCATTTTCATCCTTTCTAAAGATGGTTTTGTTGTTGCTTTCTATCATGTCCCATAGAGAAATTTTAAATATATATATATTTAGTCTAGTCTACAAGTTTTGAAATTCAGTGTTGGTAACATGCTTTCAAAAATCTTGCTTATGTCTAGTGGTCATGAATTTCCAACTGTTTTTAAACAATCAGTTTTAAGATTAATCTGGTGCTGTCTGCACTGAACTGTTTGATGAGCTTCATGTTCTAATTGTTCCTACAGCATTTCAGAATAATTCATTAGCTTTTGGTCTGTTTGAAATGTAATGATGATTATATGGGTAGTTTTTGCATACACAGCTTTATATCTGTCCCTAGAGTAAATATTTGACTCCATCTATTTGTCTATTTTGGAAGCAACACAAGATATTTTGGTGACTGAACTTTAATCATGCCTAACACCAGTTAAAACAGTTTCTTTGGAAAACGCTTACTTCTGAAGCTTCCAAGGTATCTTTCATATTTATTAAACCAGTTAAACCATAAAATCATTTTGTTTGAATTTATTATAAGTATTATGGGAATATCTCTCACATGGTTTTAGACCAAGAACCAGAATGTATTGCCCTTCTGCCATTTGCCATCTTAAACAGGAGCAACAATAAGAAGAAAGAATAATGCCTTAGAGATGCTGCAAAATTAAATAATTTATTGCTTATCAGTCACTTCAGTCACTCAGTTGTGTCCGACTCTTTGAGACCCCATCGACTGCAACATCCAAGGCTTTCCTGTCCTTCACCACCTCCTGGAGTTTGGTCAAACTTATGTCCATTGAGTTGGTAATGTCATCCAACCATCTCATCCTCTGTCGTCCCCTTCTCCTGCTGCCTTCAATCTTTCCCAGCATCAGGGTCTTTTTCAGTGAGTCAGCTCTTCACATCAGATGGCCAAAGTATTGGAGCTTTAGCTTCGGCATCTCTCCTTCCAGTGAATATTCAGGGCTGATTTCCTTTAGGATGGACTGGTTTGATCTCCTTGCTTGTTTGATCCAAAGGACTCTCAAGAGTCTTCAACACTATAGTTCAAAAGCATTAATTCTTTGGCACTCAGCTTTCTTTGTGCTCCAACTCTCACATCCATACAAGGTTTATACAAATGTTAATAAGATTTTCAGTAACGCTGAATGAATTCATAACAAAATTTTCATACAATGCATTAAATTAATAGATTTTGAGTCCTCTGATATAAGAAAATGATCTCTCTCAATACAGTGGTCATAATTCATCTATCTGATTATATATTGCAAGCACTTTGTGTTTTAAAATATAATTTTAATCACTATATGTTTGTATGTCTGTGAAACATTGAATCTTTTTTCATTACACTTTTGAACTAGTTATTTAAGTACAATGTTTTATTTAAATGGGCCAAATTACTAACTCTCTTTATTTATGATTTTCTTTTAATTATTTCCTTAAGATTGTTAGATACACTATTACATTTTAAACTGCTGATATCTTCTTTTTTGTGTTTCTTATTTTTTTCACTTTTCTGCTTAAACTATATCACAATTTCAGAAAAATGAGATAATAATGATATAAATCACAGAAATATGGATATAAATCACAGAAATATGGATATAAATGAGTTATAAGATTTGATCAAACAGAAGGAAAATTATAGTATGATCTAATAGCTAGTTTTGGTGAGCTTAGGAAAAAATAGGTCTGGTCATGCACTAATGGTGGCAATGTAAATTTATATTTTGGTAATGCTCAGACTTTTCTGCCAGGATTATAATACACATTTTTTCACATTATATCTTTCTGAAATGAACATCATATAATAATTGAAAGCATCTTAAAATGTTTTATTCTATTCATTTAAACTAAAAAATAATTTATTGCTAATGCAGTTAATAAAGGGTCAATTGGAACCTACAGAACTTATGAACATCTTCCTTTGCCACTGCCTGATAAGATCAGGAATAGTCCAATCACAGAGCAACTGTGACTTTGTAAAATGCAGTATACAACATTTTTCCCATTAATATGTCTACTAGGCATTTAATATTTGTGTGTTTTTTCACTTGCATACAAATAAATATGGCATGTAACTTAGTATTGCTTGCAGTTCAAAATGACAATTCATGGGATTAACTGTGTGTATGCATGCTTGTGTGCATGTATACATGAGTATCCTTGAAAAATATGGGTATGTCTTGCTCCCCCACTGAGGTTTATCTCAATTCAGTATGGCATCAAATAGAATCACAAAATGTAACTGATACTAGGCAATGGATGTCTACTTCCAAAAGAGTGAGTTTGAACCCCTACCTTACATCATACATGAGAGGATGTGGAGAAAAAGGAACCCTCTAACACTGTTGGTGTGAATGCAAACTAGTAAAGCCACTATGGAGAACAGTGTGGGGATTCCTTAAAAAACTAGAAATAGAATTGCCATATGACCAGCTGTCCTACTGCTGGGCATACACACTGAGGAAACCAGAATTGAAAGAGACACGTGTACCCCAATGTTCATCACAGCACACTTTATAATAGCCAGGACATGGAAGCAACCTAGATGCCTATCAGCAGATGAATGGATAAGAAAGCTGTGGTGCATATACACAATGGAATCTTACTCAGTTATTGAAAAGAGCACATTTGAATCAGTTTTAATGAGGTGGATAAAACTGGAGCCTATTATACATAGTGAAGTAGGTCAGAAAGTAACACACCAGTGCAGTAGATTAATGCATATATATGGAATTTAGAAAGATGGTAATGATTGACCCTTTATGTGAGACAGCAAAAGAGACACAGATACAAAGAACAGAATTTTGGACTCTGTAGGAGAAGGCGAGGGTGGGATGATTTGAAAGAATAGCACTGAAACTTGTATATTACCATATGTTAAATAGATTACCAATCCAAGTTTGATGCATGAAACACAGCACTCAAAGCTGGTGCACTGGGATGACCCTGAGGGATGTGATGGGGAGGGAGGTGGGAGGGGGTTCAGAATGGGGGACACATGTACACCCATAGCTGATTCATGTCAACATATGGCAGAAACCACTACAATATTGTAAAGAAATTACCTCCAATTAAAATTAATTAATTAATTTTAAAAAATGATTGAGAGGAAATATTTGCAAGTCACATATTGGAAATGTCTAGTATCCAAATATAGTTTAAAATTCTTACATATCAATAAATAACCTAATGTAAAACTAAAATTGTCAAATAATTTGAATAGATATTTCTCCAAATAAAATACACAAATTACTACTAAGCACAAGAAAATGTGCATAACATCTTTAGTCACTGCTGCTGCTACTGGTGCTGCTAAGTCGCTTCAGTTGTGTCCGACCCTGTGCGACCCCATACATGGCAGCCAACCAGGCCACTCGTCCCTGGGATTCTCCAGGCAAGAACACTGGAGTGGGTTGCCATTTCCTTCTCCAGTGCATGAAAGTGAAAAGTGAAAGTGAAGTCGCTCAGTTGTGTCCGTCGCTTAGCGACCCCAGGCTGCGACCTCAGGCTGTGACCCCTGCAGCCTACGAGGCTCCTCTGTCCATGGGATTTTCAGGCAAAAGTACTGGAGTGGTGTGCCATTGCCTTCTCTGTCTTTAGTCACTAGAGAAATACAAATGAAGATTACAACGAAATAATACATCACATACCCTCAGTTCAGTTCAGTCATTCAGTCATGTCTGACTCTTTGTGACCCCATGAACCACAGCACACCAGGCCTCCCTGTCCATCACCAACTTACCTAGCCCACACAAACCCATGTCCATCAAATCGGTGATTCCTTCCTACCATCTCATCCTTTGTTGTCCCCTTCTCCTCCTGCCCTCAATCTTTCCCAGCATCAGAGTCTTTTCCAATGAGTCAGCTCTTTGCATCAGGTGGACAAATATTGGCATTTCAGCTTCAATATCAGTCCTACCAATGAACACCCAGGACTGATCTCCTTTAGAATGGACTGGTTGGATTTCCTTGCAGTCCAAGGGACTCACAAGAGTCTTTTGCAACATCACAGTTCAAAAACATCACTTTTTCTGTGCTCAGCTTTCTTTATAGTCCAACTCTCACATCACACATGACCACTGGACAAAACCATAGCCATGAACAGTATGAGAAGGAAGAAAGATAGGACACTGAAAGATGAACTTCCCAGGCTGGGAGGTGCCCGATATGCTGCTGGAGATCAGTGGAGAAATAACTCCAGAAAGAATGAAGGGATGGAGCCAAAACAAAACAATACCCAGCTGTGGATGGGACTGAGGATAGAAGCAAGGTCTGATGCTGTAAAGAGCAATATTGCATAGGAATGTCAGGTCCATGTATCAAGGCAAATTGGAAGTGGTCAAACACGAGATGACAAGAGTGAACATTGACATTAGGAATCAGTGAACTAAGATGGCCTGGAATGGGTGAATTTAACTCAGATGACCATTATATCCCTACTGTGGGCAGGAATCCTTCAGAAGAAATGGAGTAGCCATCATGGTCAACAAAAGAGTCCAAAATGCAGTACTTGGATGCAATCTCAAAAACGACAGAATGATCTCTGTTCGTCTCCAAGGCAAACCATTTCATATCACAGTAATCCAAGTCTATGCCCTGACCAGTAACACTGAAGAAGCTGAAGTTGAACAGTTCTATGAAGACCTACAAGACCTTCTAGAACTATCACCCAAAAAAGATGTCCTTTTCATTATAGGAGACTGGAATGCAAAAGTAGGAAGTCAAGAAACACCTGGAGTAACAGGGAAATTTGGCCTTGGAATATGGAATGAAGCAGGGCAGACTAATAAGAGTTTTGCCAGGAAAATGCACTGGTCATAGCAAACACCTTCCAGCAACACAAGAGGGGACTCTACACATGGACATCACCAGATGGTCAACACCAAAATCAGATTGATTATATTCTTAGCAGCCAAAGATGAAGAAGCTCTATACAGTCAATGAAAACAAGAATGGGATCTGACTGCACCTCAGATCATGAAATCCTTATTCCAAATTCAGACTGAAATTGAAGAGAGTGGAGAAAACCACTAGACCATTTAGGCATGACCTAAATCACATACCCTAGGATGACTATAATAAAAGTAATAGAAAATAACAAGTTATAGCTGATGATGTGGAAAAGTTGGAGCCCTCATTCTTTCTGGGGGGTATGTAAAATGTATTAGCGTTTTTGAAAATCTTTTGATAGAACTCAAAAAGTAAAACGCAGTTACCCAGAAATTTGACTCAGAAATTTTATTACTAGCTATATACCCCAAATATAAACATATGCTTTATATAAAGATGTGTACATTGCTGTTCACATCAGAAATACTCAGAAGCAACCTAAATATTCATCATTTGATGAAATGGATAAAGAAATTTGAGATTCAAACAATGAAATATTACTCATCCATAAAAAGGAGTAACATACAGATACAGACATAAAATTACCATAGGTAGAACGCAAGCTATATAATGTATCATGAGAGCCAACTTTGACAAATGAAGTTGAAAGCTGAGCTAAAAATGTGGTCAACACCCCACTTAATTGAAACATTTAAGTAACCCAATATATTTGAAATTGAAAGATATAATTTAGTAGATTGAAAGTAAGGTTGTCAACATTCTAGGAATCAGTGAACTAAAATAGACTGGAATGGGTGAATTTAACTCAGATTACCATTATATCTACTACTGTGGGCAGGAATCCCTCAGAAGAAATGGAGTAGCCATCATGGTCAACAAAAGAGTCCAAAATGCAGTACTTGGATGCAATCTCAAAAACAACAGAATAATCTCTGTTCGTCTCCAAGGCAAACCATTCAATATCACAGTTATCCAAGTTTATGCCCCAACCAGTAATGCTGAAGAAGCTGAAGTTGAACAGTTCTATGAAGACCTATAAGACCTTTTAGAACTAACACCCAAAAAAGAAGTCCTTTTCATTATAGGGGACTGGAATGCAAAAGTATTCCAGGTCAAGAAACACCTGGAGTAACAGGCAAATTTGGCCTTGGAATGAGGAAAGAAGCAGGGCAAAGACTAATAGAGTTTTGCCAAGAAAATGCACTGGTCATAGCAAACACCCTCTTCCAACAACACAAAAGAAGACTCTACACATGGACATCACCAGATGGTCAACACCGAAATCAGATTGGTTATATTCTCTGCAGCCAAAGATGGAGAAGCTCTATACAGTCAACAAAAACAAGACCAGAAGCTGACTGTAGCTCAGATCATGAACTCCTTATTACCAGATTCAGACTTAAATTAAGAAAGTAGGGAACACCGCTAGACCCTTCAGGTATGACCTAAATCAAATCCCTTATAATTATACAGTGGAAGTGACAAATAGATTTAAGGGACTAGATCTGATAGACAGAGTGCCTGATGAACTATGGAATGAAGTTCATGATATTGTAAAGGAGACAATGATCAAGACCATTTCCATGGAAAAGAAATGCCAAAAAGCAAAATGGCAGTCTGGGGAGGCCTTATAAATAGCTGAGAAAAGAAGAGAGGCAATAAGTAAATGAGAAAATGAAAGATATAAGGATCTGAATGCAGAGTTCCAAAGAATAGCAAGAAGAGATAAGAAAGCCTTTTTCAGCAATCAATGCAAAAAAATAGAGGAAAAGAACAGAATGGGAAACACTAGAGATCTCTTCAAGAAAATTAGAGATACAAAGGGAATATTTCATGCAAAGATGGGCTCGATAAAGGACAGAAATGTTATGCACTTAACAGAAGCAGAAGATATTAAGAGGAGGTGGCAAGAATACACAGAAGAATTGTGCAAAGAAGATCTTCATGACCAGGATTATCATGATGGTGTGATCACTCATCTAGAGCCAGACATCCTGGAATGTGAAGTCAAGTGGGCCTTAGAAAGCATCACTATGAACAAAGCTAGTGGAGGTGATGGAATTCCAGTTGAGCTGTTTCAAATCCTGAAAGATGATGCTGTGAAAGTGCTGCACTCAATATGCCAGCAAATTTGGAATACTCAGCAGTGGCCACAGGACTGGAAAAAGTCAGTTTTCATTCCAATCCCAAAGAAAGGCAATGCCAAAGAATGCTCAAATTACCACACAATTGCACTCATCTCACATGCTAGTAAAGTAATGCTCAAAATTCTCCAAGCCAGGCTTCAGCAATACGTGAACTGTGAATTTCCAGATATTCAAGCTGGAATTAGAAAAGGCAGAGGAATCAGAGATCAAATTGCCAACATCTGCTGGATCACGGAAAAAGCAAGAGAGTTCCAGAAAAACATCAATTTCTGCTTTATTGACCATGCAAAGCCTTTGACTGTGTGGATCACAATAAACTGTGGAAAATTCTGAAAGAGATGAGAATACCAGACCACCTAACCTGCCTCTTGAGAAATCTGTATGCAGGCCAGAAAGCAACAGTTAGAACTGGACATGGAACAACAGACTGGTTCCAGAGAGGAAAAGGAGTACGTCAAGGCTGTATATTGTCACCCTGCTTACTTAACTTCTATGCAGAGTACATCATGAGAAACGCTGGACTGGAAGAAACACAAGCTGGAATCAAGACTGCCAGGAGAAATATCAATAACCTCAGATATGCAGATGACCCTTATGGCAGAAAATTAAGAGGAACTAAAAAGCCTCTTGATGAAAGTGAAAGTGGAGAGTGAAAAATTTGGCTTAAGTCTCAACATTCAAAAAACGAAGATCATGGCATGCAGTCTCATCACTTCATGAGAAATAGATGGGGAAACAGTGGAAACAGTGTCAGACTTTATTTATTTGGGCTCCAAAATCACTGCAGATGGTGACTGCAGCCATGAAATTAGAAGACGCTTACTCCTTGGAAGAAAAGTTATGACCAACCTACATAGCATATTGAAAAGCAAAGACATTACTTTGCCAACTAAAGTCCGTCTAGTCAAGGCTATGGTTTTTCCTGTGGTCGTGTTTGGATGTGGGAGCTGGACTGTGAAGAAGGCTGAGTGCCGAAGAATTGATGCCTTTGAACTGTGGTGTTGGAGAAGACTCTTGAGAGTCCCTTGGTCTGCAACGAGATCCAACCAGTCCATTCTGAAGGATATCAGCCCTGGGATTTCTTTGGAAGGAATGATGGTAAAACTGAGACTCCAGTACTTTGGCCACCTCATGCGAAGAGTTGACTCATTGGAAAAGACTCTGATGCTGGGAGGGATTGGGGGCAGGAGGAGAAGGGGATGACAGAGGATGAGATGGCTGGAGGGCATCACTGACCCGATGGATGTGAGTCTGAGTGAGCTCCGGGTGTTGGTGATGGACAGGGAGGCCTGGCATGCTGCAATTCATTTGGTCACAAGGAGTCGGACACAACTGAGCGACTGAACTGACTGAACTGTGTCCCCTCTTCATGATCCCATAGACTGTATCATGTCATGCTTTCCTGTCCCTCACCATCTCTGAAAGTTTGCCCAAGTTTATGACCATAGCATCGGTGGTGCCATCCAGCCATATCATCCTCGGATGCCCTCTCCTCTTTCTGCCCTCAATCTTTCCCAGCATTAGTGACTTTTCCAGTGAGTTAACTGTTCATATAAGGTGATCAAAGTAATGGAGCCTCAGCATCAGCATCTGTCCTTCCAATGAGAATTCAGGGCTGATTTCTTGTAAGACTGGTTTGATCACCTGCTATCTGAGGAATTCTCAGGTGTCTTCTCCAGCTTCTTGGCATACCCTAGCTAAAACATACCATATAACATCTTTTTTTTCATGACACATTCAAACCACAGAAATATCAAAGAGCATATAGTTCAGTGTTTCAACTTTGAACGAATCATTTGGTTTTTGTCAGTGATGGTGGTTATGTTTGTTTAATAAATATAAACTTGTCCCCATCCTTGTCAAAGCAGTTATAATTATTTAAGGATGAGGATTGCTTTCAGTAAGATTGGTCTGTTCCCAAACATGTATCTGAGATTCATATTTCAGTGATTCAGGCAATCTGAACTCAGTCAATAGATCATATTCATTTGAATCAAGAAATAATTTTTGTGTAATCAAATGAAAGGGTTAAATTATATATTTTCTATTAGATAAATCTCAAAGTGTATTTTGAGTAAGTTGTAAGAGTACTTGTGGTTCTGCAACAATAAGATATCCTTCTAAACTTGAGCTCTCTTTGTTCTTCAACTATAGAAAAATTCACTGGAAACATAAACAAAATACGTAAGTATATTATTTATAACATGAATAGAACAAATTATTTCTATCAGTAATGTGCAAGGTTAGTGTAATAATAATGTTTTTATTGTGTGATAACATTATATGGTTCTCATGAGTCTCATGTCTCATTATATGAGTCTCATTATTTTTGGTTCTGTTTACCAAAAACTGGGTTTCCATCCATCAGTGTACAGTTAAACCTATACCCATTTCACCCTCCTCCACCGTCCTTCCTCTCTGGTGACCACTACTCTGCTCTTTCTATATGTTCATCTTGGTTTGGTTTTATTTTCATTTATTTTATTTATGTTTGTCTGCATGTGTGCATTTATTTATTTGTTATATTCCTAACTGCATGCATTTTCAAGTGAAAATGATGCTAATTTTTCATTAAGAATTATCTGACATTACACCTCAGCCTTTTGGCTAAGATCAATAATTATGTGACATATTTAGAAATTTTATTTGTAACAAACCTATCAGGTTCCTTTTGATACACACTATATCCTTTAAAATCTAATAAATCATTTTCCTTTATGACACTACCTTTTTATTTTTTAAATGGACCACTAAAGCCATTCAAAGTCTAAGGTTAAATCAAGTTCCTTCCTCTCTGGTGACCACTACTCTGCTCTTTCTATATGTTCATCTTGGTTTGGTTTTATTTTCATTTATTTTATTTATGTTTGTCTGCATGTGTGCATTTATTTATTTGTTATATTCCTAACTGCATGCATTTTCAAGTGAAAATGATGCTAATTTTTCATTAAGAATTATCTGACATTACACCTCAGCCTTTTGGCTAAGATCAATAATTATGTGACATATTTAGAAATTTTATTTGTAACAAACCTATCAGGTTCCTTTTGATACACACTATATCCTTTAAAATCTAATAAATCATTTTCCTTTATGACACTACCTTTTTATTTTTTAAATGGACCACTAAAGCCATTCAAAGTCTAAGGTTAAATCAAGCCAAGGGAAACAAAGCAAACTCTTATACTTAAGAAAGTATTACTGGTATATATACAATCATATTTAGCACATAGAATACTATTTTTGTATATTAAATGTTGCTAACCATTTCTAAACATAAGCTCTCCTTTTATGTTTTAAATATTTTTAGAAAAGAATAATTATTTATTATACATATAAGGATACCAGAAGAGGGAGGTTTGATATTTGAAACATTTAAAAATGTATAAAAAAATCTTAGATTCAGGAGATTCTCAAAGTCTATGTGATCTTCTCCTCAATCTTTTATTTTTTTATTTTTAAAATTGTTTTCCTTTGGAGTCCATCACACTTATACTTTATTGTTCTTTTAAATTTTTATTGGAGTATAATTTCAAAGCAACTATTGGAATGCTGCATTGATTTCTACTAGACTTCAAAGTGATTCAGGTAGACATATATTTATATCTTGTCTTTTTTGGATTTTCTTCCCATTTTGATCATCACAGAGCATTGAAAGTTCCCTGTGCAATTTAGCATGTTTTCATTAGTTATATATTATAAACACAGTATAAATAGTGTATGTATGTCAATCACAGTCTCCCAATCCATCCCACAGTCCTTTACTTTTCAACATCAGAATCTGATTCATCATATAATAGCCTGATGTTCTTTATGGATCAAACTATGGAAGTAGCTAAAAGTGCTATCTGTAATTGCTCTCTTTTAAAATTCATTTGAGGGTTTTGATTTACCTGGGCTGCTCTTACACTAACAGCTGACATTAATTAATTAATTGATCTTATACTTCCTGAATTCTTATAAATACACATAAAATAGTAATTATATTAGAGTAGGCTGCCTTTAAAAAACAACTATCTGCTTTCTTGTGCAACTTTAAGAATGACCACACCGGGACATTAATTTCCATTCTTCCTCCTTTTCCTCCTTTGTATACCCAGAGACTCTGAATCATTTACCTGAAATCTCCATATATGACTGGCATGAAGTTTACACTATGAGTTTGGGTCTATAAGGCTTTTGTTAATATTAAGATAATGAATTTCTTATGTTTCACTTAGAGTTCAGCTCAGCTGTGGCTTCAATAATTACTGTTAGTCCCTTACTTTTTTTACAGACATATTAGAAACTAGTAAAACAGAGGAATAAATCCTGACCTTCAGTATATTATGAGTGTCACTAACACCCAACTCAATATTTAGTTTGAATGTAAATATTGATTAAACCACACATATTGTGAGGATATGAAATGTTCTTTTTTAAAGAACAAAGCAGGAGACATAACTCTCCCAGACTTCAGAAAATACTACAAAGCTATAGTAATCAAAATAGTGTGATATTGGCACAGAAACAGACATAGGGATCAATAGAACTGAACAGAGGGTGCAGAAATAAACCCACATACCTACAAACAATTAATCTTCAACAAAGGGAACAAGACTACACAATGAAGAAAACCTAGTCTCTTGAGTAAGTGGTATTGGGAAAACTGGATAGTTACATGTAAATTAATGAAGTTAGAACTCCCCCTCACACTATATACACAAAAAAATAAACTAAAAATAGCTTAAAAGACTTGAATATAAGACAAGACACCATAAATCTCTTAGAAGAAAATATAGGCAAAACATAAATCACAGCAAAACTTTCTTACATCAGTCTCCCAAAGCAATAGAAATAAAAACAAATCCTAATCAAACTGATAAGCTTTTGCACAGCAAGGGAAATCATAAACAAAATGAAAGATAATCTACAGAATGGAAGAAAATATTTGCTAGTGATATGACTAGTTCAGTTCAGTCCAGTCGCTCCATCATGTCCGACTCTTTGCAACCCCATGAATCGCAGCATGCCAGGCCTCCCTGTTCATTACCATCTCTCAGAGTTCACTCAGACTCACGTCTATTGAGTCCGTGATGCCATCCAGCCATCTCATCCTCGGTCGTCCCTTTCTCTTCCTGCCCCCAGTCCCTCCCAGCATCAGAGTCTTTTCCAATGAATCAGCTCTTCGCATGAGGTGACCAAAGTACTGGAGTTTCAGCTTTAGTATCATTCCTTCCAAAGAAATCCCAGGGTTGATCTCCTTCAGAATGGACTGGTTGGATCTTCTTGCAGTCCAAGGGACTCTCAAGAGGCTTCTCCAACACCACAGTTCAAAAGCATCAATTCTTCGGCACTCAGCCTTCTTCACAGTCCAACTCTCACATCCATACATGACCACAGAATAAACCATAGCCTTGACTAGACGGATCTTAGTTGGCAAAGTAATGTCTCTCCTTTTGAATATACTATCTAGGTTGGTCATAACTTTTCTTCCAAGGAGTAAGCATCTTCTAATTTCATGGCTGCAGTCACCATCTGCAGTGATTTTGGAGCCCCTCAAAATAATGTCTGACACTCTTTCCACTGTTTCCCTATCTATTTCCCATGAAGTGATGGGACCGGATACCATGATCTTCGTTTTCTGAATGTTGAGCTTTAAGCCAACTTTTTCACTTTCTTCTTTCACTTTCATCAAGAGGCTTTTTATCTCCTCTTAACTTTCTGCCATAAAGGTGGTGTCATCTGCATATCTGAGGTTATTGATATTTCTCCTGGCAATCTTGATTCCAGCTTGTGTTTCTTCCAGCCCAGCATTTCTCATGATGTACTCTGTATTAAGTTAAATAAGCAGGGTGACAATATACAGCCTTGACGGACTCCTTTTCCTATTTGGAACCAGTCTGTTGTTCCATGTTCAGTTCTAACTGTTGCTTCCTGACCTGCATACAGATTTCTCAAGAGGCAGGTTATGTGGTCTGGTATTCCCATCTCTTGAAAAATTNAATAAGCAGGGTGACAATATACAGCCTTGACGGACTCCTTTTCCTATTTGGAACCAGTCTGATGTTCCATGTTCAGTTCTAACTGTTGCTTCCTGACCTGCATACAGATTTCTCAAGAGGCATGTTAGGTGGTCTGGTATTCCCATCTCTTGAAGAATTCTCCACAGTTTATTGTGATCCACACAGTCAAAGGCTTTGATGTGACTAACAAGTGCTTAATTTCCAAAGTATAAAAACAGCTCATATAATTCAGTAACAACAACAACAAAAAAACCCAGCCCAAGCAAAAAATGGGCAAGGGACCTAAATAGACATTTCTTCAAAGAAGATACATTGATGGTCAAAGGGCACAGAAAAATATGCTTAGCAACAATGATTATTAGAGATCTATAGACCAAAACTGCAGGGCACTACCTCACACTGGCCAGGAGAGCCGTTGCTAAAAAGCCTATAGATAATCAATGCTGAATGACTGTGGAGAAGAGGGAACCCTCCTACACTGCTGGTGCGAATGTAAACTGTTGCAGCCACTCTAGTGAACAGTGTGGAGGTCCTCAGAAAGCTCAAAAAAATAGAGCTACCAGATTGAGCAATCTTACCCCTGAACATGTCTTCAGATAAAACTATAATTCAAAAACACACACACATTCCAATGTTCATTGCAACATTATTCACAATAGCCAAGACATGGAAGCTACCTAAATGTCCATAGACAGATGAATGAATAAAGAAGATGTGGAATGGAATATTAGCTACTGAAAACAATGAAATAATGCCATTTGCAGTGACGTGAATGGGCCTAGAGATTATCATACTGAGCAAAATCATACAGAGAAAGGCAAATATTATACAATATCACTTATATGTGGAATCTAAAATATGATACAAATAAACTTTTATGAAACAGAAACAGATGCATCGCCTTGTGAGAATAGAGAGAACAAACTTGTTGCCAAGGGGGAAGGGACTGGGGAGGGGTGAACTGGGAGTTTGGAATTAGCAAGTGCAAATTATTTCATACAGAACGGATAAACAACAAGGTCCTACTGTATAGCACAGGGAACTATATTCATGTTCTCTGATAAATCATAATGAAAAAGAATATATGAAAGAATGCATATGTGTATGTATAACTGAGTCATTTTGCTGTACAGCAGAAATTAATACCCCATTGTAAATCAACTAAGCTTAAATTAAAAATTTTTTAAATATATCTTTTTTTTAAGTTTCTACTCTGGGAATCAATATGACTGGTTTTTATAGAAATAAGCATTCACTTAGCAGATGACCTAGCAATTGCACTTCGGGGCATTTATCTCAGTATGATGAAAAACAGTGTTCATTCAAAATCTTGTACACAAATGCTCGTAGCATTTTTAATCATAGTAGGTAAAAAAAAAAAAAAAAAACTGGAGCAACTTAAATGTCTTTTATTTTGACAAGTGGTTAAGCAAACAGTGGAACATCCAAGCCACGGAATACAACTCAGCACTGAAAAGCAATGAGCCAGTGATCCACACAGCAGCTTGGATGGATCTCAAAAGGTTTATTCCCAGAGAAAAGAGTCAGTCTCAAAAGCTTCTTATTGCTTGATTTCATTTATATGATGCTCTTGAATGACAGAATTATAGAGCTCAGAAGCCTGTTAGTTGTTGTCAAGGCTTAGGATGTAGACTACAAGCGAAGCAAGTCTGTTGACAAATGAACAGCCTGAGAGGTACTTGTGACTGGACAGTTCTGCATGCTGATTGGTTAGACTAACCTACACACAATAAATCTGCATAGAACTACACACATACACACACACACAGAGCACACAGTCATCGCTCATGCACACAAGTGTATGTAGAAATCAATAAACCGTGATTGAGCTCTGTGAACTGAAAACATTTATTACCCACAAGTTGAGGCTTTTGGACAGACTAAGGCAGGCTTTCTAAGCAGCTCCTAACATGGTTTAAAAGAGTAGGGAAAGGAGACTGGCTTTGGGCTTTCATGGAGGCTGGGGATGGCACTAGGATGAAGGTTCCTGCCTGTGAATAAAGGCTTGAGCAGTGGGGGAAAGTCCTTCTGGCCTTCCCATCACTTTGCTTAGGTGTTGGCAGAAGGGAGAGGCAGTGGCGCCTGCAAGTGGTCAATCATCAAAATTAGATTCAGAGTCTTTTTGGATTGGATTTCAGATCCTCATTGTCAAAACTTTCTAAAGTGGTGTTTCACAAGAAGGCTTCCCTTGGTATCTGTAATAACAATTCTTGTGGGTTCTTTCTTTACACAGTATTTTTTTGGGGCTTCGAAATCACTGCAGATGGTGATTGTAGCCATGAAATTAAAAGACGCTTACTCCTTGGAAGAAAAGTTATGACCAATCTAGATAGCATATGCAAAGTCAGAGACATTACTTTGCCGACTAAGGTCTGTCTAGTCAAGGCTATGGTTTTTCCTGTGGTCGTGTATGGATGTGAGAGTTGGACTGTGAAGAAAGCTGAGCACCAGAGAATTGATGCTTCTGAACTGTGGTGTTGGAGAAGACTCTTGAGAGTCCCTTGGACTGCAGAGAGATCCAACCAGTCCATTCTGAAGGAGATCAGCCCTGGGATTTCTTTGGAAGGAATGATGCTGAAGCTGAAACTCCAGTACTTTGGCCACCTCATGTGAAGAGTTGACTCATTGGAAAAGACTCTGATGCTGGGAGGGATTGGGGGCAGGAGGAGAAGGGGACGACAGAGGATGAGATGGCTGGAGGGCATCACGGACTCAATGGATGTGAGTCTGAGTGAACTCCGGGTGTTGGTGATGGACAGGGAGGCCTGGCATGCTGCGATTCATGGGGTCGCAAAGAGTCGGACACGACTGAGTGACTAAACTGAACTGAACTGAAGAGGAAGCTCATTAATTAGTTCTCTCTTAACTTATGACTTTAAGGAAGGGCAAGTGATCACTTGAATTTTTTGCTGGGATCTAAAGATAGAATTTAATGAAAGAAACCAACTCGGGGGGAAGGGGGAATCAAGAAGAAATGAGAAAGTAGGAAAAAAGGAGCAGAGACAAAGCTCTCTCCATCTCTCCATCTCACACAAAAAGAAAAAAAAAAGAAATAAAAGAAGGAAAGGAAGGAGTGGGGAGAAGCTAGTTGCCCCTTTACTGCAGGTGAGCATCTGCATCTCTTGGCCACACCGATTAGAGAATGCTCTGAGCTCCTCAGACATCTCCTCTGGGTGGCTTGGACTCCTCCCTCCTGCAAGCTCTGAAAGTCTCCAAAACATGCATTGGAAAGAGCTACCACACTGAAAGGTTTGTTTTGTTTTGTTTTTTTTTTTTGGACTCTGAGGGAGAGGGAGAGGGTAGGATGATTTGGGAAACGGCATTGAAACATGTATAATACCATATATGAAATGAATCGCCAGTCCAGGTTCAATGCATTATACAGGATGCTTGGGGCTGGTGCACTGGGATGACCCAGAGAGATGGTACTGGGAGGGAGGTGGGAGGGGGGTTCAGGATGGGGAACACGTATACACCCATGGTGGATTCATGTTGATGTATGGCAAAACTAATACAATATTGTAAAGTAATTAGCCTCCAATTAAAATAAATAAATTTATACTAAAAAAAGAAAATTTTACTTTGTTCTCATAGTTCATGCCTGTCACATTTGAATATGTTATTTTTAAATTGCTAAGTTAATAGTGTCCACAGCTGCAAAATAACAGAGATAAACAAGCCTCTATAAATTACAGCAGTCAGGAAACACCATAAAGAGACACTATTTTTGCTGATAGTTGAAAAAGTTTCCTAAGTGCTACCCGATATGTATCCTATTTGAGAAGACATATCACACTCCCTTTTTCATCCTCAAATATTTTGAAACAATGGCCTCCAACTGTCAATCCTGCTCCTTCATACACGTCTTTTACTAGCATATTGTGTTCTCCAAGTAAACAGAAGACAGTTCATTATAAAAGGGCACAGGTAAAGAAATAAAAACTAAAAACAAAAAACAGGGAAAAAATGGAAAAATTAAATGTAAATAAAATTACACAGGTAAAGGAATATAAAATGTACTTGATTTTTCAAAATATATCAACTTACTTTGTAAAGGAACACGTACAATCCTGGTGTTGACCAGACTTAGGGAAATCACGATGTCATTGCCAAGCTGAGAAGGAAAAAGTCCCATTTGTCACTGCTTCAAGGTTAAGAGATCCCCTCTGTGGCTAGCACTGAAGAGAATGCACCACACAGTAATTCACCAAGAGAAATATCCTGACCATCCATTTTGTTCCTCATGTCATTCTGCCTTCATGTTGAGAATTGAATTTGGGCCTCTAGAAAGCAGGATAAGAAATACTCTGAATATTTCAAGTTGTTTCTGTTATTGAAATAGGGCTTTAGCTGGAAGAGACAATTTGATGAGTTATTTGCTGCATGCTTGCATTAGTGAAAGAATTTGGAGTTCTGAACAGAAATGCTCCTCATCCAGTCTCTCATCCACATAGAAACATCCTCTGAAGTATGGAGCACAGCAAGCTTTTAGTGGCACAACTGACAGTCAGCTGGAGGAATGTCTACCAGCCAAGACCCACTGATGCTTTTAGCTAAAAAGGGAGGTCCAATGAGTGAAGACAGAACAGGGCACTGCTGTCCCCCACAGTGAAACACAGAGGTTGCCTCACCTGTTACAAGCCGTCCACATGCTCTCAAAAGAGCAGGAGTCCAGTCAGAGTAAGCTGGCTGTTTAGTGAGTGTAAATCAGTAGAATAACCAATAGCTTTATTTTCTTTCTCCCAACGACTGTCTCTTGTTATTGATTCTCACTTTTTTGGAAGTATCTTTCATCAAGCAGATGCAACTGCACATAATAAAAAGGTTTCAAAACAGCAAGAACGAAAAACAGGTGCAGCATCTAATACTTCATGTTAAGATCTGGGAATATAAATAAGTATTAGATAAACTCATGATATTCACAAGCTTACCAACCATGGGAACCAGGCACCAACCTCCTAGAACAGAGCTCACCTTCCAGAGAAGACAGTAACAAACACTAACTTACTAGCTTCTTGAAGGAGAGTCACCCTGCCCAGGGCAATCACTGCTGCTGCATCTGTGCCAATGGACCATCCATCCACCTGTTTATAGCACACTCTGAACCCCACAGACTCCTCCTGCCAGGGTCCAGCCCCAGTGGATCCAGGGTGATTCAAAGATGGGGATGGAGTTGGCGTCCTTGGAAAAATACATATTTAATTACAGATATAGAGAGAGATTAGAAATGGATAGTGTAGTAGGAAAATTAGTGGCAAAAAAGAGGCTGAATAACTTGGTTTACATGGAATAGCATCCATGCTCCAGATGGGAATTCAGCCAGAAAAGCGGGGAGCAAGAAAGAATGACATGGGGGAATCAGTCTTTCAAGGAACTGATCCCATTTCTTTATTTTTCTGATTTTCTTATATACCTTTTGTTACATATAGGGATGAATACAGAGTAACACGGGGGTTAGCAGTCCTGACCTTTATCAAAATCAGGTGCTTTACATAAAAAAAAAAAAAAAGGTCTTAGGGTTTTTACATCATCTTCTGGCCATTTCTGCCTGCTGACATTTACAACCCTTTCTTTCTGATAACCAAAAAACTTATTTTTTCCAAGGGTGTTTTTTCTTAAACCTGGCACCACCCTCCAAATAAAGTTGCATTCCTATATGGTGAGGGTGTAGTGAGTTACAATCAAGAAAGGAATTTATTTAACCCAAGGTTAACATGATTAATCTTAAAGGTTAATACTTATTTCTCCTATATGCTTAAAGGTTAATACTTATTTCTCCTATATGCTAGTTATATTTATTATAAAGGCAGGGAATATGGAGATTTAGCAGCAAAACATCAGCCCAACAAATAAAAATCCTTTCACCAATGCTCCCCTTAAGATCTATTTAGTCTTAAGATAGTGATAAAGTTACATATTTACGTAGCAAGGACACAGTGATTTATAACAAAGTACAGTGATCTATTATAAAAGAGAAAGTTCATTAACTCAAAAAGTCTAGTATTGCTAACATCAAAAACTACTATATTTCCTTTTCTATATTCTAAATACATTGATTAATATACTCCCAGGTGCCTAAGGATATGGAGGCCTGGTGGCAATCATTGACTCAATAATGAGAAAAGCCCTATGCTAGTACTCCAAACTCTCTGTGCTGTTTATGGTTGAGAGGTTGTCACACAAGCTAGTCTGTCAGCAGAGAAGTTTAACCTGAGACACCCTTGTCCCACCCAGGGCAGGGAATTAGCAGCAATTATTGACACAACAAATGAAAAACCCTTCACCAATATAATTCCTAACCAACCCACTATACTAATAATTTCTAACTTCCCAAAAGACATTGCCTTTAGTAAATCTAAAACATCTCGTACCTCTCACAGTTGGGGGTTGCAAACAATCACATGTGGCCCAAGGAACCTATACAGGCAGGCTAGATAACCTACAGAGGAGTCCGGTAAGTTGAAACACTCTAGTCACGCCCAGGAATTTTTATTGCCTTGGAGCTGCATGTTTACTCCTTCTCTGAGAGAAACAGTTATGGGGGAGAGCCCCCCATAAAGCCAGAGGTGTAGGTGAGAGCACAAAACAGACTCTGGTTTTGGGGTAGATGCTCGGGAGCAAGGGGTTTCCTGAGGCTTGATCACGCCTTTGCGTATGCCGAAGCCTCCTTCCTCATGACCTTTGCCATGGGCGGAGTTCCTCACACTGGCCCCCGGCACCCTCCTAAGTAGTGAGTAAAGAAAAAACAAAACCAGGTCATGTATGTTAAAGAAGACTGTCCTAAACTCAGAATGTGTATAAGACCATATTGTGGGGGATAAAATAATAGTGACATGAATAAATTATTATAAGAAATTGAAGAAAGTAAAATTCCTTGAAACCTAGTATTGGATAGCACAGAAGGAACATCACAGTATGGAATAGTTGATTTTTAGCTGAGAATAAATAGAAGGTAGGGGTGACATTTTAGGTGGGATTAAGTTTAATTATCTTTAAATTACCATGTAATCTAGTCATTTAGATTCAGTGACTTAGCTATTTCAGCCTAACCTTCAGGGTACTTCATTCTCATCCTCTATTTTATTCCAGAAAAACTGGCTTTCATAGCTCAGGCTGTCCTGCAGTCATGGGGCTTCCCTTTTCCCCCAGTACACCTCATCTTTGCCTCTTTAGGCTGATTTTATGTCTTCCCTTAATTTCAAAATATCAAGACCCAGCTGACTATGAGGTCATTTTTTAGTGAAGATAAGTTGATGTATAATATTATATAGGTTACAGGTGTACAATACTGTGAGCTATCATTTTTAAAGGGTATACTCTATTTCCACTTCCCTGGTGGCTCAGAAGGAAAAGCCTCAGCCTGCAATGCAGGAGACCTGGGTTCAAATCCTGGGTCGGGAAGATGCCCTGGAGAAGGAAATGGCAATCCACTCCAGCACTCTTGCCTGGAAAATCCCATGGACGGAGGAGCCTGAAAGGCTACAGTCCATGGGGTCATAAAGAGTTGGACATGGCTCCATTTAGAGTTATTATAAAAATTTGGCTATATTCCCCAGATTGTACGGTATATCCTTGTAGCTTACTTTATACACATCAGTTTATATCTCTTACTCCCTTACCCTTGTTTTGCCCCTCCTCCTTCCCTCTCCCCACTAGTAAACACAAGCTTACTTTGTTCTCTAAAGCTGTGTCTGCTTCTATTTTGTTATATTCACTATTTTGTTGTATATTTATTATATCCCACATATAAGTAATATGATAAAGTATATCTTTCTCTGTCTGACTTATTTCACTTAGCATGAAGCCCTCCAAGTCCATCCATGTTACTGAAAATGGCAAAATTTCATTCTTTTCTATGACTGACTAGTATCTATTGTTTATGTATATGTATATATATATATACACACACACACACACA
>SJYG01000174.1:1782376-1803898 GCA_006410535.1 Litocranius walleri | reverse complement strand
GCTAGGGGGGTTGGGGGCAGGGGAGGGCTCACCAAGTCTACTTACTTGTCCCGGCTTTCAAGCCCCGCGCAAAAGAGAGCCCAAGGTGGGGCACCCTTAGAGATTCAAGCAGGCACCGGTGGCCCCACGTAGATGGTGCAAATCTCTTGTCTGGAGATTTTATTGGCCTTCCCCCCAAGCCAAGTTATTCAGCCTTCTTTCTCCACTTAATTTTCCCACTACACTATTTCTTCCTAATCTAATCTTATATAAATAAATAAACAAATTTTTCCTCGCCGACACCGTCTCCACTTCAAATTCCCTGGACCCACTGGGGCTGGACCCTGGCACCCAGAAGTTCTTAGTAAAATGAAATTGAAGATACAGCTTCAAGACATGGAGAATTACAGCTTCCAATAGGAAGGAGGTCACAGGCAATGCTCTCTGACTAAGTCAATGCCACTGTTACTTTCACACTCAGGTGAATGTTAGGCTAGGATGGTGAGAAAGTCAGGAACCAAGGAAGAAGTTCTAAGCATACTACAGATGTGACACAGCTACAGAAAAGAGATACTAGTGTGCAGGTCAACCTTAAAAGGAAAACACATTTCTAAGAAGATGGGGGACACTGAGAAGTGGATGTAAAAAACTTAAATCTGGGAATCAGAATTTTCCATAGACTCAAAAGTAGGTTCAAGAAGTGGTCTAGAAATGTACTTCCTAAATGGTTTATGGAACACTCTCTTTCCCTAATAGTTTATAGAGTATTAGTCTACTGCAAAAATAAATTTAGAAAACTTGGTTGGTTTAAACAAGTTAGACATGCTTTTCTTTTACAAGATTTATCAGAATCTTTAACACAGTCACACTGTGACTTTCCTAATATACTGATTGCATGTAAACTTTACATCTCTGACCACAGAGACCCATTTTATAAATGCCTGTGAAATCTTCCAGAACTATTAGTTGAGTACACAAAATCTGGAAAATCTAGAAACATCATTACATTACAATTTAATATTTGGTTTAGACATCAGTCATAAAAAAGTGGAAGCAAACTGAGCAAGAATATGTTAAAAAAAAAACAAATTTAGTAAAATTCTACTAAGATTCACTACCACTCACCTACTGTATCTACATTTTCTTCTCAGGGACACGATCTATCCAAAGGGCAAGAATTTCACTAAAGAAGAATCACAAAACTTACTCTTGAGAACTAAGACAGGATGACTTTCATTTCCAAGCATCCTGATAGAGTTGACCAGGGTTCTGGGCTGACTAAGTCCTCAGGGGCAAAGTTCTCCCTGTAAAAGAGAGGCCAGGGGGAGAAGGGTATCTGTAGACAGCATGCATACACCTGGGGCCTCCCTCAAGGCCCCCAGAGGTCATGGTTTGCAGCAATGATTTCTTTCTTTTCCTGATTTGGACCATGCAGAAAATTGAGGTCTTGATTCCTGGTCAGGAGTGCTCTTGGGCTGGTTGGTGTGAAGCTTTATGGGACAGTGAGTCTGTTGTTAAGCCCTGGCCAGCTAAGGTAAAGAAAAATGGAAGAAAAAATGGTACATCATAGTTTGAAAAGTTAAAAGTTCAGGAGAAGCATCTCCTCAGAGCAAAGCTCAGTGACTCCTGATGCAACATTCCTGCCCTGCCTGGAAGTTGATCTGCCCAAGATAATTGAAACAAAGCTTTTCCTTAAGACACAAAGGGAGTTGCAAGGACTCTTGTGGATGCAAATTCTATACTAAAAGCCCACCGTCTTTTTGTATTGGAGTATAGTTGATTTACAAGTTGTGTTAGTTTCAGGTGTACAGCAAAGTGAATCATCCTCTATTTTAGATTCTTTTCTCTTATACCCATTACAGAGCATTGAGTAGAGTTTCCTGTACTTTACAGTAAGTCTTTATTAGTTACCTACTCTATATTTAGTGGTGTGTACATATCAATCCCAGTTTCTCAACTTATCATTCCCCTCCCTTAACCCTGGTAACCATAATTTTATTTTTTTAACATCTGTAACTTTATTTTTGTTTTATAAATAAGTTCATTTGTACACTTTTTTTAGATTCCACATGAGAAAGATATAAAATTATATTCATACTAAGAGTCTTTAGTGTTCTGAGTTCACATATGCATCCTTTTGTCTACTCATTTCATAACTCTATGAACATGAACAGGATTTTTAATTTTTAGTTCATGTCTTTTGTTAATCCACACACAGCTACTTGTCTTCTGATTTGCTGAAGCAACAAGTCAGACAACATTTGCCTTGATAATGGTTGTCAGAGTGGCTGTAAAACTCCTGCACCGTATTCTTCTGAAGGTCACTCTGAGCAGAAAGGACAGAGTCTGCCATTCTCACCCACCTAACAGTATTTCTGGACAGCCAGGCTCATCTTTCTGTGATGCTTATCTCCTTGGGAGGGGGTAAGACTTCTTACTCTTCTAGGCACCTTAACACTAGCATTTCTTAAAAACTTCTAACCCTACCCACAAGGGCTCAATACAAGAAGCAGACTGGATCCCTTTGAGTGTCCTGCTGAAAGCATAAACATCTTCCCATTGTTTCCCAAGGAGATCAGTCTTTGCTGAGAAGGGGGAATTTTCTTCTGATACTAAATCTTTGCCTCTAACTTTTCTATTATATCCAAGGTTCAACCTCAAGTGAGTTGGTGTTCTTGTAGACTTTAAGTGAAATTTGTATCTTGGCAGTGGTTCCTCCCAAGTTGAGGGAAAGGAAGAGATGGACTAGATCTGGGGACACAGCAGAGGGCAGTGGGTGGGTTGCTGGCCAAAGAGCTGGACAGAATTTTTATATGAGTCTCTTAATAAATGATTAAACATGAGCATACTGAAAGGACAATAGCATTATCTCATTGTTCCTGGCACACTAATGAATGTAAATACTTTGGTACTAATTTGTATGCTGATGTGCAAAGGGTTTAGGGTATGTCTCATTCTTTTAATTTTTCTCTCTTTCTGTGATTTACATTCTCCTCAGTGAACAGCCTTCCCATCCTCCTTGGCAGAATGTGCACACTCCAAACTGCTGTGTGTCTGTTCTTTAAGAGCCTGAAACTTGTGACAAAATGCCCTGAGTGCTGTACTCCAAAGAGCTCTCTTTTTAATTGAGTCTGAAACATAAATAATAAAAATATCTTTAATCCTGGAAAATGATGACAATAGGAGGGAATTAATGGTAGGAACAAATAACAAGAAATGGGATTTATTAGTGCTAGAGTTACACTAATGAATGTAAATACTTTGGTACTAATTTGTATGCTGATGTGCAAAGGGTTTAGGGTATGTCTCATTCTTTTAATTTTTCTCTCTTTCTGTGATTTACATTCTCCTCAGTGAACAGCCTTCCCATCCTCCTTGGCAGAATGTGCACACTCCAAACTGCTGTGTGTCTGTTCTTTAAGAGCCTGAAACTTGTGACAAAATGCCCTGAGTGCTGTACTCCAAAGAGCTCTCTTTTTAATTGAGTCTGAAACATAAATAATAAAAATATCTTTAATCCTGGAAAATGATGACAATAGGAGGGAATTAATGGTAGGAACAAATAACAAGAAATGGGATTTATTAGTGCTAGAGTTTAGAAATTGTCAAGCAGAACAGTGCTGCTAGATATTTATATAAAACACCCTCTGCTGCTGGAGTTGTTGGTTGTTTTTGGCTTTTGTCTTCAACTCATAAGTCTGTCAAAAGAGAAAGATGTGAGAAGACATGAGGAATGCCTCTGAAAGTCACTGGGCTCAGCAACCCATCCTGGAAAGTGCAATTAGAACCGATGTTTGTTTATATATATATATATGATGTATGTATATAATATGTCACTTTTCCAGGTTGTCCTGTCTATAGATGCTGGCAAATTTCTTTACGTAGAAGCACACACACACATGCAAACAAAATACCTCAAACTTTTCTCTGTTTTTTTTCAGATATTTTTATGACTATTTCACTTGGAGAAATTATAAAGGTTAAGTGGGCATTACTCCCAAGTTACAGTCTTGGGAGGTTTTGAAATTACCAGGAGTTTCACAGCACACTGTCATTAGCCAGAGAGCATCAGTACCATATACACCCTTTCAGTAGAAGGTTTAATAGTGTGGAACAACTGCCTTTGAATGTCAAAGGCCCAGAACTGGCATCAACTGCATCGACATGACTGCATCCCCAAAGCTGCAAAGTCGACAGCATGAGCAGATGACAGAATGGCTCCTTCTGCTTGAGAAAGCCTGGGGTCTCAGAAGGTACCAGCACTCAAGTTCTCAACAGCTGGAAATGCACTCAGACTGCAAATTCAGAGAGGGAAATGAAATGAAAGTAGCACAATTACCAAAATGAACCAAGAAAGGGAAAAAATACTTTATATGCCTGTAATTTTCCTCCCAGAAAAGAATTAGAAATGTTCACATGTCTGCTTCCTTTGATTGCATCAAATGTTATAGTCATTGATTTACAATCATAATGATGTACTTGCGGGTGTCCTTCCACAAACTGGGGAACAGATACATGTGAAGGCCACTTTCTGAGGACTGCTCTTAATGGCAAAACAGGAAATATGCTTGATGACAAGAAAGGAAGTGCAGAAGCCCAATGTAGCCCATTCTCCAAATTGAGAAGAAACAGTAAAAAAGGAGGGAAACACAGATATTAACCAATAAATGGTAAGTAGAATGTGAAGCATTTATCTGAAGTAATCCTATAAAGTAATGAGAATGAAGGAGATATAACTATATTTATCAACATAGATCAACCTCCAAAGGATCAAATGAAAGATGTCAAGCATAAGAGATGAACTCTGAGGATGACTCAGTTTACAGAAAGTGCACATACAAGCAGAATTAATTCTTAAATGAAAATTCACCATTGGAGTTGCCTGAGGGGTGGGGACACATTTCCAGGAATCTGAAGTGGGCTTTCATGAAGTGAGCAAGGTTGTTTCTTGGTCATGTGCCAGTATTGGTCACATGACTATTTGCATTTTGTAAAATTCATCAATATGTGTATTTCTGATTTATGAACCTGTGTGTATATATACACACAGCTTATATATACCTAGCTTGGAAGAAAAGCTATGACAAACCAAGACAGTATATTGGAAAGCAGAAACATTACTTTGCTAACAAAGGTCCATATAGTCAAAGCTATGTTTTTTCCATTAATCGTGTATGGATGTTAGTTTTCCAACAAACTGTGGAAAATTCTTAAAGAGACAGGAATACCAGAACACTTGACCTGCCTCCTGAGAAATCTACATGCAGGTCAAGGAGCAACAGTTAGAACTGTACATGAAACAATGGATTGGTTCCAAATTGGAAAGGAGTATGCCAAATCTCTATGTTGTCCCCCTGCTTATTTAATTCTATGCAGAGTACATCATGGAAAATGCCAGGCTGGATGAAGCACAAGCTAGGATCCAAATTGCCAGGAGAAATATCAATAACCTCAGATATGCAGATAACATCACCCTTAGGCAGAAAGCAAAGACAAATCTAAAGAGCCTCTTGATAAACGTGAAAGAGGAGAGTAAAAAAGCTGGCTCAAAACTCAACACTGAAAAGCTAAGATCATGGGATCTGGTCCCTTCATTTTATGGCAAATAGACAGAGAAACAATGGAAACAGTGACAGACTTTATTTTGGGGGGCTCCAAAATAACTGCAGTTGGTGACTGCAGCCATTAAATTAAAAGGCGCTTGCTTGATGGAAGAAAAGCTATGACCAATCTAGACAACATATTAAAAAGCTGACAAAGGTCCATCTAGTCAAAACTATGGTTTTTCCAGTAGTTATATATGGATGTGAGAGTTGGACCATAAAGAAAGTTGAGCACTGAAGAATTGATACTTTTGAACTGTGGTGTTGGAGAAGACTCTTGAGAGTCCCTTGAACTGAAAGGAGATCAAATTAGTCAATCCTAAAGGAAATCACTCCTGAATATTCATTGGAAGGACTGATGCTGAAACTGAAGCTCCAATACTTTGGCCACCTGATGCGAAGAACTGATTCAATGGAAAAGACCCTGATGCTCGGAAAGACTGAAGGGAGAAGGGGATGACAGAGGATGAGATGGTTGGATGGCATCACCGATGTGATGGACATGAGTTTGAGCAAGCTCTAGGAGTTGGTGATGGAAGGAGAGGCCTGGTATGCTGCAGTCCATGGCTCACAAAGTGACATGACTGAGCATCTGAACTGAACTGTGCATTATAAATATGTGTATACACAGTTATATATGTACACAGCTTACATGTGTATACACAGCAGATATACATAACTGTGTATACACACATATATATATGTACCCTGATGTGTGCATAACACACCAATGAAATTTACAATGGAAGATGTTTTCCTTTCATGGAGGTTTTATTTTATTAGAATCACAGTAAATTTCTTATTAGAAACAGAATTTACCCTATCCACACACAAAAATCATATGACTCACTTACATAAACTTAAGCTAAATACATTGTACTTCCCAGAACACATACTTTCAAAATTGATATTCAAATGGATTTCACAATATCTTTATCTAAATGTTTAAACAGATGATAGAATTCAAGTGTAAAACACTCAGTAAAAATTTAAAAGAAGTAAACATAGATAAATAGGACCCATCTCTGAGGAAAGATTAAGAGCGTGAAGATGAATAACTTCCCCGTATATCCTATATATTTTTTTAATTGATAGATTTTGTATAAACCCACTGACTCAACCATGGTTATTAATAATAAGCTTCTGCTTTTCTCTGTACAATATATGAATGATCATCATGTCATCAGGAAAGATGGTTCCTTTGAGAGGAAGACAAAGGAAATGGAAATAAATGTTATGAGCAAAGATTAAGTGATTCAAGCTTTCTGAAAAATAGAAAAGTAAGTAAAAGATTTAATTCCATCTTCAACTTTAAATGGGTGATTACATGACCAACAAGTTGTCAACCTTCTTCTGTTTCCAAAGAAGTGGTGGGAGAATTTGATTTAATGTTGAAGCTTAAACCTGGCTGCAGTAGGAGGAATGGGCTCCTGTTTGGTAACTGTGAGAGAGAGAATCAGGCTTCCCTGGTGGCAGTAGAGGTGAAGAACCTGCCTGCCAATACAGGAGACTCTTGTAAGACACAGGTCTGATCTCCCCCTTTGGAGGAGAATACTCCCTCTGGTATTCTTGCCAGAAGAATCCCATGGGCAGAGGAGCCTGGCAGGCTTCAGTCTATAGGGGCACATAGAGACAGACATGGCTAACGTGACTTAGCATGCAGCGCAAGACAGAGAAAGGATCATATAAATAATTCCTAGGATTTCTGCAGGTAGGTCCATAATTGGTTCAAGAGACTGGAAGCCCTACTCCAAGATCACCGTCCTGCCCAGGTAGTCCACGGCAAATTTGCGCCAGAATATCTGTAAAATTTCAACTTTTGCATAAAACTCCATCAAAATTGTGTCATATTATATAATATGTTCATTTATTGTAACATATTTCAAGTAATTAGTTTGATATCTTTCCTTTAGAAAACTTTGGAAAGCATAGTAATTAAAGAAGATGTACCATTCTTTTTTATTTTAGGATACTCAGACTCTTTAAGAAACACTGGCTTGAATAATCTTCATTTCCTAAAGGAAATATTTAGAAAAATAGCTTCTCATAAGGTACTGTTTTGTGAACAGTCACAGTAATGTTGCTAGAATTTTTTATGTGTCAATATGAAGAACTTTATCTCATAAATATCTTTAAAAAGATGTGAAATTATACAAAATTTTGGGTACAGTGGTAATAATTATAAATTTCAGTTGACTCATACCTAGGTAGATTCCCCTGGCATGGCTTCCCCAGCATGAAATGCAAAGGGTACCTCATCTGTTACCACTTGCCCACATGTTCTCAGAGGAACGGGAGCTCACTCTGAGCAGCTTATTCAGTGAGTGCAAGTCAGTGGATTCATCTAACAGCTTTGTTTTTGTTTTGTTTTGTTTTTTTCCTTACAACTATTATCTTTTATTATAGGCTTGCATCTCAGTTTTCTGCCTCAGGATTACATAACAGATAAATCCCTTAGTCTCTTTGGACATTTTCAAAAATTAATGAACAATGTCACTTTCTGATAGCAAAATATCCCAGTTCAAGTAACATCAAGCCTCTATTTTATGATTATGCCTCTTTGCTCAGCTCAGATCACACTCAGCCTTGAAACCTGTGATTTGAAAGATAATACCATTATTCTCCTGATTCCTTCCCTGTGATGTAAAGTGATTATTACCTAGCTCACAAAAAACAGTTTGAGAACCACAAATTTGGAGGAAACTTTGTGTGTATTAACATTCATACCTCTGGCAATGAGTTGTCAAAAGTAATCATTGACATACCTGGAAAAAAGCACACTTGAATAAGGGGTCAACTAGCAACTACACTTGCAAACTACCACACAGTTGCACTCATCTCATATGCTAGCAAAGTAATGCTCAAAATTCTCCAGGCCAGGTTTCAACAGCACATAAACTGAGAACTTCCAGATGTTCAAGCTGGATTTAGAAAGGGCAGAGGAACCAGAGATCAAATCACCAAAGTCCATTGGATCATCAAAAAAGCAAGAGAGTTCCAGAAAAATATCTATTTCTGATTTACTGACTTTGCCAAAGCCTTTGAATATGTGGATCACAAGAAACTGTGGAAAATTCTTCAAGAAATGGGAATACCAGATCACCTGACCTGCCTCTTGAGAAATCTGTAAGCAGGTTAAGAAGCAGCAGTTAGAACTGGATGTGGAAAAACAGACTGGTTCCAAATCAGGAGGACTACATCAAGGCTGTATATTGTCACCCTGCTTATTTAACTTATATGTAGAGCACATCATGCCAAATGCTGGGCTGGATGAAGCACAAGTTGGAATCAAGATGGCCAGGAGAAATAGCAATAACCTCAGATAAGCAGATGACACCATCCTTATGGCAGAAAGTGAAGAACTGAAGAGCCTGTTGATGAAAGTGAAAGAAGAAGTTAAAAAGTTGACTTAAAACTCAACATTCAGAAAACTAAGATCATGACATCCGGTACAATCACTTCTTGGCAAATAGATGGTGAAACAATGGAAACAGTGAGAGATTTTATTTTGGGAGGCTCCAAAATCAAGCAGATGGTGACTGTAGCCATGAAATTAAAAGACACATGCTCCTTGGAAGAAAAGCTATGAGCAAACTAGATAGCATGATCTGTCTACTCAAAACTATGTTTTTTCCAGGAGTCATGTATGGACGTGAAGTTGGACCATAAGGAAAGCTGAGTGCGGAAGATTGATGCATTTGAACTGTGGCATTGGAGAGGACTCTGAGAGTCCCTTTGGCTGCAAGGAGATCCAACCAGTCCATCATAAAGGAAATCAGTCCTGAATATTAATTGGGAGGACTGATGATGAAGCTGAAAGTCCAACACTTTGGCCATCTGATGCAAAGAACTGACTCACTTTTCTAGTGAATGTATAATGAAGACAGAAAAACACCAAGAACAAACACTACACATTACTACAATTAGTCAATTCTAATGCATAGTCCTTAAATTGTGGTAGGTAGAAGATAGCAAAGAGTGGAGGTAAAAATATTAGACAAGATAGAAAGTTGGAGGATATTAACTACCTGAAAAAAACTGTTATGTGGGAGGGGGCTTCGGCATTGGGAGATCGTGTACACCTGTGGCTGATTCATGTCAATGTATGGCAAAACCAATACAGTATTGTAATGTAGAATAAAGTAAAGATAAAATTAAAAAAAATAAAAAATAAAATTAAAAAATGAACTCTGCTTAAAAAGAATTCAAAGAACTTGATTCTGTAAAAGTTTTAGGTAGAAAAATTGAATAGCTTTCTTGTTTAAACATTTTACTCAAAAAAATTTTTTTCTCTTTTGGGTTTTGGTAACGAATCACTCATCTGAATGTAGAGTTCCAAGAACAGCAAGAAGAGATAAGAAAGCCTTCCTGAGTGATCAATGCAAAGAAATAGAGGAAAACAACACAATGGGAAAAACTAAAGATCGCTTCAAGAAAATCAGAGATACCAAGGGAACATTTCATGCAAAGACGGGTTTGATAAAGGACAGAAATGGTATGGACCTAACAGAAGCAGAAGATATTAAGAGGAGGTGGCAAGAATACACGGAAGAACTGTACAAAAAAGATCTTCAAGACCAAGATAATCATGATGGTGTGGTCACTCACCTAGAGCCAGACATCCTGGAATGTGAAGTCAAGTGGGCCTTAGAAAGCATCACTACGAACAAAGCTAGTGGAGGTGATGGAATTCCAGTGGAGCTGTTCCAAACCCTGAAAGATGATGCTGTGAAAGTGCTGCACTCAATATGCCAGCACATTTGGACAACTCAGCAGTGGCCACAGGACTGGAAAAAGTTCAGTTTTCATTCCAATCCCTAAGAAAGGCAATGCCAAAGAATGCTCAAATTACCACACAATTGCACTCATCTCACATGCTAGTAAAGTAATGCTCAAAATTTTCCAAGCCAGGCTTCAGCAATATGTGAACTGTGAACTTCCAGATATTCAAGCTGGTTTTAGAAAAGGCGGAGGAACCAGAGATCAAATTGCCAACATTCACTGGATCATGGAAAAAGCAGGAGGGTTCCAGAAAAAAAACATCTATTTCTGCTTTATTGACTATGTCAAAGCCTTTGACTGTATGGACCACAATAAACTGTGGGAAATTCTTCAAGAGATGGGAATATCAAACCACCTGACCTACCTCTTGAGAAACCTATATGCAAGTCAGGAAGCAACAGTTAGAACTGGACATGGAACAACAGACTGGTTCCAAATAGGAAAAGGAGTACATCAAGGCTGTATATTGTCGCCTTGCTTATTTAACCTATATGCAAAGTACATCATGAGAAACACTAGGCTGGAAGAAGCACAAGCTGCAGAAATCCCTTGCATTCCTATACACTAATAATGAGCAAGTAGAAAAAGAAATTAAGGAAACATTCCATTCAGCATTGCAATGAAAAGAATAAAATACTTAGGAATATATCTACCTAAAGAAACTAAAGACCTATATATATTAAATTATAAAACACTGATGAAAGAAATCAAAAAGGACACTAATAGATGGAGAAATATACCATGTTAATGGATCAGAAGAATCAATAGAGTGAAAATGAGTATACTACCCAAAGCAATCTACAGATTCAATGCAATCTCTATCAAGCTACCAGCGGTATTTCTCTCAGAGCTGGAGCAAATAATTTCACAATTTGTATGGAAATACAAAAATCCTCAAATAGCCAAAGCAACCTTGAGAAAGAAGAATGGAACTGGAAGAATCAACCTGCCTGACTTCAGGCTCTACTACAAAGCCACAGTCATCAAGACAGTAGAAAAAGAAATTTTCTGGCACAAAGACAGAAATATAGATCAATGGAACAAAATAGAAAGCCCAGAGATAAATCCATGCACCTATGGACATCTTATCTTTGACAAAGTAGGCAAGAATATACAATGGATTAAAGACAATCTCTTTAACAAGTGGTGCTGGGAAAACTGGTTAACCACTTGTAAAAGAATGAAACTAGATCACTTTCTAACACTATACACAAAAATAAACTCAAAATGGATTAAAGATCTAAACATAAGACCAGAAACTATAAAATTCCTAGAGGAGAACATAGGCAAAACACTCTCAGACATACATCACAGCAGGATCCTCTATGATCCACCCCCCAGAATATGGGAAATAAAAGCAAAAATAAACAAATGGGATCTAATTAAAATTAAAAGCTTCTGCACAACAAAGGAAACTATAAGCAAGGTGAAAAGACAGCCTGCTGAATGGGAGAAAATAATAGCAAATGAAGCAACATATACAAGCAACTCCTCCAGCTCAATTCCAGAAAGAAAAAAGAAAAAAACCAACCCAATCAAAAAACAGGCCAGAGAACTAAATAAACATTTCTCCAAAGAAGACATATGGATGGCTAACAAACACATGAAAAGATGCTCAACATCACTCATTATCAGAGAAATGCAAATCAAAACCACAATGAGGTACCATTTCACACCAGTCAGAATGGCTGTGATCTAAAAGTCTACAAGCAATAAATGCTGGAGAGGATGTGGAGAAAAGGGAACCCTCTTACACTGCTGGTGGGAATGCAAACTGGTACAGCCGCTATGGAGAACAGTGTGGAGATTCCTTAAAAGTTGCAAATAGAACTGCCTTATGACCCAGCAATCCCACTGCTGGGCATACACACCAAACCAGAATTGAAAGAGATATGTGTATCTCAATGTTCACTGCAGCACAGTTTATAATAGCCAGGACATGGAAACAACCTAGATGTCCATCAGCAGATGAATGGATAAGAAAGCTGTGGTACATATACACAATGGAGTATTACTCAGCCATTAAAAAGAATACATTTGAATCAGTTCTAATGAGGTGGATGAAACTGGAGCCTATTATAGAGTGAAGTAAGCCATAAAGAAAAACACCAATACAGTATACTAACACATATATATGGAATTTAGAAAGATGGTAATGATAACCCTGTATGCGAGACAGCAAAAGAGACACAGATGTTTAGAACAGCCTTTGGACTCTGTGGGAGAGGGAGGCGGGGGGATGAATTGAGAGAATGGCATTGAAACATGTATACTATCATGTAAGAAACGAAGCGCCAGTCTATGTTCAATACAGGATACAGGATGCTTGTGGCTGGCGCACGGGGATGATCCAGAGAGATGATATGGGATGGGAGGTGGGAGGGGGGTTCAGGATTGGGAATTCATGTATACCTGTTGCTGATTCATGTCAATGTATGTCAAAACCAATACAGTATTGTAAAGCAAAATAAAGTAAAAACTAAAATTTAAAAAAAGAAAAGATTTCTGGGAGAAAATCAATAACCTGAGATATGCAGATGACACCACCTTTATGGCAGAAATTGAAGAGGAACTAAAGAGCCTGTTGATGAAAGTGAAAGAGGAGAGTGAAAAAGTTGGCTTAAAGCTCAATATTCAGAAAACTAAGATCATGGTATCTGGTCTCATCACTTCACGTGAAATAGATGGGGAAACAGTGGAACAGTTTCAAACTTCACTTCTGGGGGCTCCAAAATCACGGCAGATGTTGATTCCAGCCATGAAATTAAAAGACATTCTTTGGAAGGAAAGTTATGACCAACCTAGATAGCATATTCAAAAGAAAAGACATTAGTTTGCCAACAAAGGTCTGTCTAGTCAAGGCTATGGTTTTTCCAGTAATCATGTATGGATGTGAGAGTTGGACTGTGAAGTAAGCTGAGCACTGAAGAATTGATGCTTTTGAACTGTAATGTTGGAGAAGACTCTTAAGAGTCCCTTGGACTACAAGAAGATCCAACCAGTCCATTCTAAAGGAGATCAACCCTGGGATTTCCTTGGAGGGAATGATGCTGAAGCTGAAACTTCAGTACTTTGGCCACCTGTGCGAAGAGTTGACCCTTTGGAAAAGATCCTGATGCTTGGAGGGATTGGGGGCAGGAGGAGAAGGGGATGACAGAGGATGAGATGTCTGGATGGCATCACTGACTCAATGGACGTGAGTTTGAGTGAACTCCAGGAGTTGATGATGGACAAGGAGGCCTGGTGTGCTGTGATTCATGGGGTTGCAAAGAGTCGGACACGACTGAGTGACTGAACTGAACTGAACGAATCATTCAAACTCCAATTATCTTATATAAAGAGATAATACAAATTTACTTTTCATAAGCTCCCCTTGAATTGTGGTTTGTCAGTCATCTATTGTGAGTCATATTTAAATATAAGATGGACTTGCCTTTCAATTGCAAAGGGTTGAAAACAGTGCAGAGAGTTTACTGGAGTCTGAAAGATGAAACTAGGTTCCCCACCCACTCTGTGTGTGACAGGCTGCAAGTAATCCATTGCTTATAATCTTGTTCCTCTCATCAAGGAAAATACTACAAAGACCATCTTAAGAAATAATGTTAATAGGAACTGCAAATTATCTCTAGTCAGTGACTCACATAACTTAGGAACATAAGAAATTATTTCTATGTTTTCTATTATTATCATTATTTTTATTTGCATTTCCTCAAAAAGTAGTCCAAGATACGATCTTCTGAAATGTTTGCATTGCACTGATGTTAGCAGTTGGAAGACATATTTTATCTCCTTTAGATCGGGTAGGGTTATTTCTTATTCATTAATGTTGCAAATAATTGTTAAGTAATTTATTTTGTCTGGAATTCTAGTAAGAAATAGAATTTGCTTGGGTTTTTGTTGATAATATTTTTACATTCTTGATGTTAACAATAAAGCATTTTATCTTAAATGTGTAGATCAAAGACATTTTTCAGAAAACCAGAGTTACATCCCTCAATTTGAAACAGAAGCATGGAAACCTCAGAAAGATTAGCTGAAAACTAATTAGAATCAGGCATCTTATATGTAACAGAAAATAAAATATTTCTTGGTAGCAATCCATAAAGATTCATCATAAGGATATAAATGAAGAAATGCTGAATAATTTAATTGCACTGAAGCAAATAGATAAGTAAAACATGGATCCTGCTATGTGTCAAGAACTGTATCAGACATTTGTTTTCAAATTTGTATAATAGACTGCCTGAGCTTTTGAGCATAGGAGATGTGTATTTTTCAAGCTTTGAGCAATAGAGTTGTAGTTTGAGTTTGTTTCTTAAGACATTACTCAACATTCTATCTCACTAGCAACTTTGTGTTAAGTTTCTGTAAGATGGATTTTTTTTTTTTTTTTGGATACTAACCCACATAGTTTCATCAGCTACCTATAGCCTTTGGGACCAACCCATCATCCAATAGAAAGTTCATGATCCAAAATCTTAAATTATTATTTTGATTGTTAGAAAAAAAGGTAGCAAATTTTGATAGTGTTACAAACTAATTTCACAACAAACATTTGAACATCTTCTGTTTGCTGGAGCTTATGCTAATGTATCACATTTCTTTTTCATTATATGTATTATTTTTCATAATTTACTTAAGCCATTTCCAAACTTTTTCATATGTTACCATGAAGAAAAATATTGGTTCTCATTTACTTTAGTGTAGCTTATCTGACACTTTGTGATTTCAGTTAGTTATATATGAATATCCATTGTACTTTTCCCATTAAATCTCAGTGTACCAGTAACAGTAAAGTGGTCTTGGAAAACAATTTTGATAAGAACTTAATTTCACAATAAGAAGGCTTTGAAGAATTGCAGGGAGCCAGCGTGAGGAATTCCACCCGTGACAAGGTCATGCAGCAGAGCTCTGATGGCAAGGCTAATCAGACCTCAGGTTTTTCCCCTGGTATTTCCTGAGCATGTAGCCCAAAAAATAAGAATCTGCCTGCTTTTCCACTCTTTTGACATTCTCTGGAAAAAGTCAACTCAGGGCATTTGAAAGGGATGTTTCCGTTAAACCGCCTCTGATAGCTCACTAGCTTGCCTAACAGGTTCCCCCGGACCTCTTACAGCTTTTGAATTGCTTACAGCCCCCCAACCGCAAGAGGCACAAAGCTTAAAACCATCTTGAAGATACAGAGCCTTTTCTAGAGAGTTAAAAATCATATTGGTGATGGGTTTTCACTGTTGACTCAATGATTGCTGCCAGACCTCTATATTCTTTATCTTTTAGGCACCTGGGAGGATGTTAATCAATGTAAATGGGATATGGAAAAAGATATATAGTAGTTTTGATGTTAACAACACTAGACTTTTGAGTTAATTACTTTTCTTTTGTTATAAATCACTGTACTCCTTTTACTTGTTATAAATTTCTGTATCTTTGCTATGTAAGAATGTAACTTTATTTAGTGTTTCTGAGAGTGGCACCAGACTTTGGGAAGATCAACACAAGTAAGTCTTCTGGTTGACAAACACTTTTCAGAAAAGGACTGTAAAATGTTAATTGGCCCTTTTGGCCGGAAGATGATGTAAATCACCTAAGACTTGTGTATGCAATTAGTCATGCAGAGAGAAAAGCCTGGTTTTGATAAGAGTCTGGGCTGCTAACGCTGCATAACTTTATATTACCCATTGATCTCTATGTACAATCAAAAAGGTGTAAAAGGCTTTTCTAGACAATAGAGGCCATGCCAGTTGCTGGACTGGTTTCCCCTGTGTCTTCTCTTTACTCTAATTTCTGGCTGAATTCCCATCTGGGGCGTGGAGGCTCGCCATGTCTACTTACTTGCCCTAGCTTTTAAGATCCACGTGAAGGGGAGCCCAAGGTGGGGCACCCCCCCGATATTCAAGAGGATGTCGGTGGCCTAATGTAGATGGTGCAAACTTCTTGTCTCAAAGTTTTATTGGTTTTCCACGTAAACCAAGTTATTCAGCATCTTTTCTCCACTTAATTTTCCTACTACACTATTTCTTCCTAATCTAATCTTATATTTCTAATTATATAAATAAATAAGTTTCTCCTCGCCTATGCCGTTCACACTTTGAATTTCCCTGGATCCACCAGGGCTGGACCCTGGCAAAGAATGAAGGAGACATATAGCTCTTTTACAGTATTAATTACAGGTGCATTGCATTTCCTAGGCAGTTTTCCTCTGCATTTACTGAGATTCTTTCTGACACAGTTTGAGAGGTAGGACTGCCTCCTTGGGGAAAAATATATATAAGAAAATTTCAAGGATAGAGTAGAAATTCAAAGAGCCATTTTCACATATATGTATGTCTCTTTGAAAAAAAAATAATTCCACAAAACTATTTTAAGATTAAATTGAAGGAAAGCACTTAGAATAATATTGCAGCCATTATAAATGGCATTGTAACCTGCATTTTCAAAGGCAGGCATTTCTTCTTAAAGCAGGAATCTTTTTAAAGGGGTCAAATCAGAACCGCAATTTGCCATGGTCCTGCCATTACTAGTTCTATGGCAGTCTCAGAGAAGCCCTGCTATCCCCAGGAAAAGGGGAAAGCTTTTACAAAGTAGAAATCATCAGTTCCTTTTAGTGAATGACTTTCCATTTGGCTGGCTTTTTTTTTTTTTTTTAGCTGCTGTTGCATTTTTGTTGTTTGTATTACCTGTTTGCTATGAATTATTTCTAAACAAATTATAAGTCCAGGAATAAAACCTTAGAGGAAATCTAAAGGCTATAGAGGATCATTTTTATTTACAAATGCATAGCTCTAGCTTGAAATTAAGCATGATATTAAATTAAAATTAATTTTTAAATTGACAGTTAATTTTGAAAATCACACAGAAAACTTAGCTCTGTCATTACAAATTTGAAACACTCTGTTCCCAACATAATTGAGTGAGTGAAGTCGCTCAGTCGTGTCCAATTCTTTGTGGTCCCATGGACTGGACTGTAGCCTTCAAGGCAAGAACACAGGCAAGTGTTCCTGCCAGGCAAGAACACTGGAGTGGGGTGCCATTTCCTTCTCCAGGGGATCGTTCTGACCCAGGGATCGAACCCGGGTCTCCTGCACTGCGGGCAGACTTTTCACTCTCTGAGCCTTTTCCAATAAAATTATTGCTTTTTTACTGTGACTTTTGACTCAGTTCATTAGCTGTGTAAATATTGCATTATGAATTATTGTACAGCTTTGGATGAGTGTGTGAAAACCTCAGTATATCACTCCCTCAATCTATAAGCCTACTTTTTTGTAAAACTGTGTACAGTATGATTTAAATGGAATGGTAAGTGTGCCACTGACCATGCAGTAGGTTTTCTATACATGTGGAGTCATGTCTCTGATTATAGAAAGCATGTAGCACAGAAAAAAGCATTTATACTGATAACAGGGAAGATGTTTCTGAGTAATCTACCAGAAAAAAATCTTATAGAAAATGGTGTTTTCCCCCTGTTTAAGAAAAGGCATGATTCTATAATCTGTTTCAAAATAAATTAACATCTATCTAAAATGAATGATTGATATTTTAGTTGAGCATTGTTTTTACTTTGAATTTATTTGCAAATTAATTTCTGTGTAAACGTATGCAGTCCTTATTTGTGATGCTTATCCCATGCGTGTGTGTGTGTGTGTGTGTGTGTGTGTGTGTGTGATGAGGGGAAAATGTTTTTTGAGGAATAAATGGGAGAGAGTGAGGGTGGTAAATTTTGTTTGATATCACTGTAATTTTCCAATATTTGAAAATATTGAAATAGCACATACCAGTCTAATAGTGTAGTTTTAAAAATATGGTATGAGTTGTTACCAAGGGTGAGAGGGAAGGGGACAATATAGGTGTTTGGGATGAAGGGATGTGAACTACTATGCATAAAATAAATGAGAACAATGATATATTGCTCAGCAAGGTAAATACAATCATTATATACTAACTTTAAAGGGAATATTGTCTATAAAAATCTTGAATCACTAGGTTATATCCCTGAAACTAATGCAGTAAATAAACTATCAGTTCACTCACTCAGTCCTGTCCGGCTCTTTGTGACCCCATGGACTGCAGCACGCCAGGCTTCCCTGCCCATCACCAACTCCAGGAGCCTACTCAAACTCATGTCCACCGAGTCAGTGATGCCATTCAACCATCCTCATCCTCTGTGGTCACCTTCTCCTCCCACCTTCAATCTTTCCTAGCATCAGGGTCTTTTCCAAATGAGTCGATTCTTCGCATCAGGTGGTCAAAGTTTTGAAGTTTCAGCTTCATCATCAGTCCTTTCAATGAATATTCAGGACTGATTGCCTTTAGGATGGACTAGTTGGATCTCCTTGCTGTCCAAGGAACTCTCAAGAGTCTTCTCAAACACCACAGTTCAAAAGCAACAGTTCTTCAGCACTTAGCTTTCTTTATATTCCAACTCTCACACCCATACGTGACTACTGAAAAAACCATAGATTTGACTAGATAGACCGACCTTTCTTGGTAAAGTAATGCTTCTGCTTCTTAATCTGCTGTCTAGGTTGGTCATAGCTTTTTTTCCAAGGAGCAAGTGTTTTTTTAATATAATAAGAAGCAGTATGTACACATATATTTTAAAAATCCCAAACATATGGCAGACACTAAGAAACAGATATTGGATCTAAGGAAAAATTCCACAAGACAGAGACTCTATCACAGACATTCTTCCAGTCTCAAAGGAGAAGTGGTAGAAATGTTTACGGAAACAGAATAGCCTAAGAAAACCACATACTTGTTCAGAAACTTAGAAGGTCCTGTTTAGAGAGTTGATGACTTGGTTCTCTACAGTATGGCTGCTGCTAAGTTGCTTCAGTTGTGTCCGACTCTGTGAGACCTCATAGATGACAGCCCACCAGGCTCCCATATCCCTGGGATTCTCCAGACAAGAATACTGGAGTGGGGTGCCATTGCCTGCTCTGCTACAGTATGGAGACTCTACATAAACACAAGTCATGAAGAAGAGGAAACTTCAAGATGAAAGTCATGCAGTTAAACCTGAAAACTTTTACCAGAAACAGTAACTCAACCAGTTAGTTATAGCAGAATCAATTTACCTATTGAATTTTACTTTTATTAAGAGCAAAAGAAATTATCAAAATTAAAAATTCTTCCTTTAGTGTTTATTTTACACTGAAATAAATTATAATACTCAATATGATGTCAAGAAAAACTGAATCATGATGCTTTGTCCCAAATACTGAAGCATTTCTGATCTCTGCCAAGACTTTCACTTACTGCCAGCATAAAATTGGGGTCACTATGAATCTTACTGAGTCTTGCTCTTTTGATCTTGATGTAAAACTAAAAAACAATTAAAATCTTGGCACTGGCAACACTTTCTTTGGACATGAAATGCATTAACTCTAAAGAAAAAGTGATAAATCAAATTTTATTCAAATTAAAAGCATCTGCTGTCTAGAACACACCATTAAGAAAACGAAAAGTTCATGGATTTATTTCTAGACTGGCTTTCTATACTATTCCATTGATCTATATTTTTTATTTTTGTGCCAATATCACACTGTCTTGATGACTGTACCTTGGTAGTATAGTCTAAAATCAGGGAGCCAGATTCTTCCAGCTCCATTTTTCTTTAAGGTCACTTTAATTATTTAGGATCTTTTATGTTTCCATACAAATTTAAACAATTTTTGCTCTAGTTCTATGAATAATGTCACTGATAATTGGATAGAAACATTGAAACTGTAGATTGTTTGGGGTAATATAGTCTTTTTTGCAATATTGATTCTTCTAATCCAAGAACATGGTATACCTTTCTATTTGTTTATGTCAACTTTGATTATTTTTTTTGATCTGACAGAAGACTCACATCCATAATATATAAACTTACAATGAAATAATAAGAAGACAAATAATCTAGTTAGAAAAGATGGTCAAAAAAGTTGCAGACACTGTCAGAATAGGTGATATAAAAATGGCCAATAAGGATATGTAAAAATGCTCAATGAGATGGTTGGATGGCTTTACCGACTTGATGGACATGAGTTTGAGCAAGCTCCAGGAGGTGATGATAGACAAGGAAGCCTGGCATGCTGCAGTCCATTGGTTGCAAAGAGTCAGATATCACTGAGCAATTGAACTTAACTGATCACTGACCATGAGATTGAATTAAACCATATGACCCATGATTGTATACATTGGAAGAACTAAAACTGAAAAAAGAGTAGCTTAGAGATGGATGAACTTGCATGATTCTCACCTTTTCTGTCAAAAATTCCTTTGCTCCCTGCTCATATCTGAGCTGGCTTCTCCCAAGGAATATTTGCACACAATCCTTGTTTCTGCTCAGTTTCTTGGGTAATCCAGCTAATATAGGAGAAGTCATAAATCAGACTAACAGGAAGGGATTTTAGAGCTGAATTAAATCCTGTCTGATAGTAGGCAGAAGCCCTTAGCAGGTAATAACCTGAGTACATAGTGGTTCCATAATTATTCAAGTTTTAATCTATGAATAATTGTAATGTGGTACAGATATAAGTAGATGATAAGAAGTTGAGAAATTCATGGCTACATCATTTTTTTTCTTTCCTTTTTTTTTAAAATTTTATTTATTTTTTTAAATTATAATACTGTATTTGTTTTGCCATACATTGGCATGTATTAGCCACAGGTGAACACAATCTCCCAATGCCAAAGCCCCCTCCCACCTCCCATCCCACACCATCTACCTGAATCATCCTGTGCACCAGCCCCACGCATCCTGCATCCTGCATTGAACATAGACTGGCGCTTCATTTCTTACAAGATAGTATACGTTTCAATGCCATTCTCCCAAACCATCCCACCCTTTCCCTCTCCCCCAGAGTCCAAAAGTCCGTTCTATACCTCTGTGTCTCTTTTGTTGTCTCACATAGAGGGTCATCATTACTATCTTCTAAATTCCATATATATGTGTCAGTATACTGTATTGGTGTTTTTCTTTCTGGCTTACTTCACTCTGTATAATCGGTTCCAATTTCATCCATCTCATTAGAACTGAGTCAAATTTATTCTTTTTAAGGGCTGAGTAGTACTCCATTGTGTATATGTACCACAGCTTTCTTATCCATTCATCTGTTGATGGACATCTAGGTTGCTTCCATGTCCTGGCTATTATGAACAGTGCTGCGATGAACAT